>CAUYSK010075668.1:0-15266 GCA_963575035.1 Avahi laniger
AAAAAAAAAAAAAAAAGGAGAATAAAGCTGTGTTCTTACCGTACACTGAAATAAATTCCAGGTGGAGCACATATTTAAATAATAACACCATGACCAGCCTGAGCGAGACCAAGACCCTGTCTTTACTATAAATAGAAAGAAATTAGCCAAACAACTAAAAATAGAAAAAATTAGCCAGGCACAGTGGCGCGTGCCTGTAGTCCCAACTACCTGGGAGGCTGAGGCAGGAGGATCTCTGGAGCCCAGGAGTTGGAGGTTGCTGTGAGCTAGGCTGACGTCACGGCACTCTAGCCCGGGCAACAGAGTGGGACACTGTCATTCATTCATTCATTCATAAATACATGCATACATACATACACCATAATGCATCAGAAGAAAACATGAATGAATGTTTCAATAACCTTGGAGATGTTAGACTAAGTATGATGAAACCTAGAAGCCATAAAAGAAAACATCGATAAATTTGACTATGAAACTTCTATACAGAAGAAATGACCATAATCGAGTTTGAAAGACAAACGGCAAACCTCACCGGATAAATTCTAGTTGCTCTCCACTCTGCTTGTTCTGGCCCGCCAGCCCCTCCCCCAAGCCGAGACCAGGACGAGCAGGAGGAACTGCCCGGGCTGTGAGAGTCTGAGAGCAAGCACATGGTAGAGGCTTCTCCCGCGGAGTCCTGGCCAGGGCCCACCTGTTCGGGGCCGGGAAGCCCCGGAAACCCCAGCCGGGCCATCTGCGTCCTCAGCAGGTGCCTTAGCACAGCGGAGCTAGAGTCCGCACGGAGGTTGCTCACCACATCCCCCACGTGGCCATCCTGAGAACTGCAATCTTCTGCTCCAGCTCATGCCCCTTTCTGACGTTAAAGAGAGAATTTTTTTTTCTTAAAATAAATAACAGCTAATTTTTGAGGGAACTAATCATATTCCAGGCACTGTGGTAAACACAACATAGAGTATATCATTTGATCCTCAAAAAAACTCTTCGAGGTAGGTCCACTGTATTATCATCTGCATTTGACAGACAGGGAAACAGAGGCTTGAGAGAAGTGACTTACTTGTCCAAACTCTAAGTGATGGCACCAGGATTTAATGTCCCGTTTCTGGTCTCAGCTGTTAGTATGATAAAGCCAAGCCCTTGGGAAAATTAAATAAGACAAACTTTGTTGAGGTTTACCTTGATCCAGGCCTTGTACCAGGTGCTAAGGAGTCAGAATTGAGGAAAACCATCATCAGGGGTGACAGGCAGAGAAACACTCCTGATACAGTGAATCCCGGATGGAAGAGGACGGGGTCGAGGAGCATGGAGGAATTCCAGAAATGATGTCTCTGGAGCTGAGTCCCGCGGAGTGAGGGAGAGGTAGGGGGCAGGACTGTACTTAGGAAGGCAGGGAGGAGGTCAGGTGGGGCTTGGGGGAGGAGCAGAGGTCTATGTGCCCTGAGGTTGGGGGCAGGTTGGGGATGCAGCTGAATAAAATACACCAGGACCAAGCTAAGGTGTTTGAGAACTTTTCCATGTTTCAGTTGACTTGGTCTAGGGGTGCCCTGCTCTGCCAACCCAACGTGGCTCTTTCCTTCTAGATGCTTCCTACCCTGATTCAAAGTACACCTGGAAATCTGAGAGTCACTCACTTCTATCCATTTAATCATCAGAGCTGCCTCCTCGACGCTTCCCAGGTTCGCCTGCTTCTCTCCGTCCCCACTGCCACGCCCCTAATCCAGCTCGCCTTCCTCTCACTCCTGAATTCAGCTCCTGCCAGTGACTTGGTCTCACCACCTCCAAACTTCCACACGAAAGAACTCCTTCTGACACAAATCTGACCACATCCCCTCTCCTACTGAAAACACTTTTCATTGATTCATTCAGTGAATATCAAGTGAGTATTTGTTACAGGTTGAGCACTGAGGATACAATTATGAGCAAAACAGACACAGCATTTAAAGCCTATTGGGGTGACAGACATCAACCAAATGATACCCATAAATAATTGTATAATGAAAACTGGGATTCATGCCATGGGGGGGCCTGACCTAACAAGGGAGATCCTCAAATGCTCTGGCAGTCAGCCGGGTCAATGAGCCAAGGATGGGGTAAGAGCTTATGAAAAGTCCCTGAAGTTGTTTCTCTGAGTCTCAGTCTCCTTATCTGTATAATGGGGATATTTAGAGTTGTGAAGATTAAATGAGTTAAGATGTGTAAAGTCCTTATAACAGGGCCTAGGACATAACACTTTTCCATAAGTGTTAGCTATAATAATAATAATTATTATTATTTTTTAAAGTGTAGAGCCATTGGAAGTCTTTCAGCAAAGGAGTTAAATGAGAAAGCAGCATTTTTTAAAATGTCACTCCAACTGCAGTGCGGCCAATGGATTGATATAAGGAAAGAGCAGATGGGGGGAACTAATGAGGAGACCTTTGCAGAGGTCCATTAGAGCCGTGGGGCATTTGGTCTAGGGAGGCAGAAGGAATTGAATTTTGTGGTTTGGGTGGTAGACACTACTGGGCTTGATGTTTTATGGGTGGTGGGAAGCCGTAGGAGGTGGTAAGGAGGACTCTCAACTTTTTAGTTCCAGCAGCAGGGTGGGTGGTGATGTTTTTCACCAAGAGAGGAAAGCCTGGAGGATGACCAAGCATGAGAGAGATGCTGAGACCAATTCTGTACGTGCTTAGACGCAGGCACTGAGGGACATCCCAGATGAGGGGCTGCATAGGCAGTTTTGGAGTTCAAAGGAGAAATTGTGGCTAGAGAAAAAAACTGAGATTGTTCACAAATAAGTGATAATTGGACCACCCTCACCTCCTCTGTGAAATGGCAGGAGGAAGGAGATAGATGATTTTTTTTTTAAGACAGGTTCTTGCTCTGTCACCCAGGCTAGAGTACAGTGGTGTCATCATAGCTCACTGCAACCTCAAACTCCCAGGCTCAGAGATCCTCCTGCCTCAGCCTCCAGAGTAGCTGGGACTACAGGCATGTGCCACCATGCCCGGCTAATTTTTCTATTTTTTTGTAGAGACAGGGTCTTGCTCTTGCCCAGGCTGTCATCAAACTCCTGACTTCAAGCGATCCTCCTGCCTCAGCCCCACAAAGTGCTAGGATTACAGGCGTGAGCCACCACACCTCACCAGTTACATGATTTTTAAGGTTTCTTCTGGTTCAAACATGTGTAGGATTCCAAGTGCTGAGGTCAGTAGGATCCCAGAGACACAGAGTGAAGTGGACATGACCTGAAAGACTCTGCAGAAGCTCCTTGGAGACTATTTGTCATTCTTCCATCTATCTTTTACTGAGCAGCTACTATGAGCCACTTGCTGTCCGGGGGATGAAGGAGTAAACAAGACTCAGCCCTTGCCCTCAAGGAATTCACAGCTTGGTGGGGGTGACAGAAGAAGCAAAGGTCAATTACAAAATAGTATTCCAGATGTCTTAAGGCAGGCATAGTAGACCAAGCAAGGAAGGCTTCCTAGAGGAGTGACATCTAAGACAAGACCTGAAAGTCAGGCAGAAGCAAGCTAGCTGTGTGGGGAATCCAGGGCAGGGAGGGTGTTAGTGTTGTTTCCGTGTTGATATTTTAAAGATCATACTCCTCTTGCGTTTTTCACTTTGAACTCTACCCATGTACCCTGAGAGTCCATTCTAGGAACAGAGGCCCAGGCAGTAGTGGTTGCATTTTTTAGGTTCTGTTGAATTTGCTTTCTTCTCCTAGATCCCTCTCTTCAATGCTTCCCTGGCTTCATCTTCACACTCCCTGCCAGGGCTGGGAATTGGGTCCAGCAAGTGAGGCGCCTAAGGTACAAATGCAGGGAGGTAGTCGCTCTCAGGTCCTCAGCGTGCTCCCTGCCCTGCTCCTGCTCACACTCCCACTCCAGGCTTTCCCAGCGCCAGGTGCTCTGCTCTTTGCATCTTGCTATTCACACACGTGGCTTCCTCTGTTTACAATCACCCTCCCTCCATTTGCCTGAGAAAAGCTTGCTCCCTTGCTGATCTCAGATGTCACCACCTCCTTGAAGTCTACTGCTTTCCTCAATCATCCCTGCCCTCCTCCCTAGGCCAAGATGGTCCTCGGTGCTCAAGAGCATGGTAAAGACTGCAGGGCACAGTGGTTAACAGAGCAGGCTTTGGCAGCAGAGCCCTGCTGTGCTGTTGATTATCTGTGAACCACTCTCTGAGCCCGTTTCCTTCCACATGTGTGAAATGTGGTGCTGACTTCACAGGGGAGTTGTAAAGATTAAACGAGGAAGTGTATGCAAAGTGACCAGCAGTGATTGGTACATGGTGCTCAGTAAGTGGTAGCTATTGTTATTACTGTGTGTATACTTCTTCTGACAGGCTCGTGTGTTGTAATTAGTTTCTGTGCCATTATTTTTACTATATCATACGTTCGTTCCTCAGGGTAGGAAGAAGAAAGAAGGGGAGGAAGATATTAATGAGTGACATTTAGCAGGCATTAAGACATGTTTGCTGAATAAATAAAGGAAAGAAATGACAATTTCATGGGGAAAAGTTCTGGGCAGGAAATCTGGAACCTTGGGCTCCAATCAGTGATGATGCAGTTTCTGCCTCATTCACATCCACTTTAAGGAAAATGTGCCCAAGCCACAACCTGTTGGGGTCGTGCCTTAGACCACATGGCCCCTCTAGCCTCTAGACTTGAGCACATGGGGTCAACACCTGAGTCAAGGGTCACCATTTCATATATTACCTGGTGACCTCTGACCAATGGCCTATGCTATGGTTTAAATGTGTACCACAAAGTTCATGTGTTGGAAACTCAATCCCCAATGAAGCAGTGTTGAGAGGTGAGACTTTTCAGAGATAATAAGGTCATGAGGGCCCTCATGGGTTAATGCCATTAATGCAGGAGTGTGCTAAATTATGGCACAAGTAGGTTCCCGATAAAAGGATAGATTCAACCTACTTCCTTCCTCTCTCCATCTCTTTTGCTCTCTCACTCACTTGCCCTTCTGCCTTCTGCCATGGGATGATGCAGCAAGAAGTCCCTTGCCAGATGCAGGCCCCTTGACCTTGGACTTCTTAGCCTCCAGAACTTAAGAAATAAATCTCTGTTTTTTGCAAATTACCCAGTTTCAGGTATTCTGTTACAGCAGCAGAAAACAGACTAAGACAGCCTAGTACAACAATCTGAGATGGGCCAGTTAGAGCCTCTCTTGAACCAAGGAACAGAAAGAAATTGTCAGGTGGCAGAGGGAGTTGAAGTAGAGAGGTCAGTAAAGCCACATGCAAGCCCAGATAAGAGGGAGCAGAGACCAAGAGGAAGCAGGAGCCTGATGTTGGCAGAGGAGAAAGGAGCAATCCTGTTCAGAGATGGGGAGGGGGTGAGGAGATAAAGATGGTGAGACCAGTGAGTCCTAGGCCTGTATCTTTCCTGCTGGCCTTTCAGTTCCAGTTCTTACAAGAAACCCCTTTGTATTTGAGCTAGATTAAGAAGGCTTCTGTTCCTTGTAGCCCAATCAGCTTGACTCTACTGTGTTATTTTGGCAAGTCTCTCCCCCTCCCTGGGCCTCCGTTCAACTAGATTATCTCTAAGGTGTTCTCCAGATCAATGTTCTTTTTGAACATTGTATAGACAGAATGGTTTTTAGGTTGTTGGCAGCTGAGTTTAGTACTAGTTACAGAGTGACATCCTGGCTCCCAAAATAGCTTGGTGGCTGGTTAAAGAGCCTGTTAGAGGATCCAACACACACCTGGCTTTGAACCTGAGACCTGTTGATACAATCCGCCTCCCTCTTTGATTGTATCTTTTATTGGATCACGAAGGAACTGAGGAACCAGGGCTGGTGTTTCTCCAGTATCTTTTGGCTGCTGAATGCCCTACCTGCCCCCTTAATACTTTCCTGGACCCACTTCAGCAGCTCAGAGGATTTCATTGCCAGGTCTGCTCCAAAGAAAGTGCCACTCCAAGAAGAATCTGAACAAAGAAAGTTTCCTTCTTTGGTATTAAGATTCCTGCCTTCCCGTTGTTTGGTTCTGAACCTGGCCATGCCTTGATCCTCCCAAGCTAACAGCTATCTTGATAATAATACTTCCCTGTTTTTGTACAGTGCTTTGTACTTTTCAGAGCATTTTAATGCTTATTGTGTTATTTGATATTCACAGAAACCCAGGGAGGGTGGGCAAGAAGGAGAGGTAGAGGATACCTATCACTTCTCCCATCCCATCCACCCCACTAACACAATTTATTTTAAAAGATCTTTAAAAATTATTCCTCTGCTTTTCTTAAAACAGATGGAAATATTGACATTGAGCTTAATTAAGTGACTAGTCCAAGATCACAGAGCAGGTTAATGGCTGAGTAGGATCTAGAAGGTTTTCAATCAAGGATTATACTTAAGTTCACAGTCCTCTTCTCAGGACTTGCCTAATCCCACCCTGCAAAACGTTACTGATGATGGCAAGGGACCTCAAAGAAAAGCAGTGTTCTTGGCACTTATGCCCTTTTGGGGCCTGCAGGTGTTATTCAGAATCTTAACCCTCCACTTCTTACAGAGACTTAGCTACCCCCAGTGGCTTGGGTAGCACCAGGAGGCCACAGAGGTAAGCTAGGTTGGATGTGAGGGTTTTGTAACAGCTCCTCGGGTATTGGCAAGGATAAATGCTGTTAGAAGTCTCGGTTTTTGTGTTTTGATTACAGAGCACTTGGTGGAGGGTAAGACAGAAAAGGTTGAAAGCCAACCTTTCAACCTCCATCAGCACCTCTAAAAAAGATGAAGAGTCTCTGCCCCTCTTCCCTCCCTAAACTCTACTCTGCAGCAAGGACGTCCTTTCCTGGCCACTCCGTTTTGGGACCCCTTGCCAACTGCACCCATTGCTGCACTCCCACCTCGTCATTCCAGAGCCCATCCCTCCCAGCCACAACATGGAGTCAAGTTATCTTGGGAGGCAAGCAGTCAGCTCTCCACAACCCAGGTCTAATAGTCAGAGGCAGGTGTGGAAGCAGACGGGAGTAGGCAGCTTCACCTGTGCTTGCTCCAGGGTCAGCCCTCGCTCCTTCCCCAATGCCCCAGCTGAGAACTTAGTGTGCTGCTCTTATGGCATTGCCCAGCCCAACAACTGCAAATAGCATAGCTGGGAAGTTAGTAATTGCGGTCAGTCTATCCCATGGCCAGGGCGACACTGTGTCAGCTGGGGTGAAGACAAGAAAACAGATGTGCTTGGAATTTCAAACAGAGGGAATTTATTTCAGAGGACTGGTTAGGAATGTGTTAGAAGGCCTGAAGGAGCAAAGAGGGTAAGGTGGGGTAGAATAGAATTTGGTAGCTGCAACTTCTACCACCCCAAAGCCTAGAGGATCAAACAGGAGGGTGTTACTACATCCAGAAGTGCACTTGTCGCTGACACTACTGGAGCGCCGTCTTTGCAATGATGCTGCTAGCAGAACAGAAGTCTGCAGCTACCCACTGCTACCCTTCCATACCACCACCACTACTAGAGCATGTGAAGTAGCCCACCACCATTGCTGGAATTCCTGAAGGTCTCCAAGCCCATAACTGCCAGCTGCTGCCAGAGTTTCCAGCAGAGGCAGGTGTGACCCCCTTTCAACTCCTGCTTCCTTGAGTCAAACCAGAGCAGATGTGGTTGGATAGGACAGGAAGCAGAAGAGGGGTCTAGGGGTGAACTCAGTAGAAGGGATGAGGAGCTTGGCAAGAAGGCAAGTAGTGGGCATGGAAGGGAGAAGAAGGCATCAAAATTGGTATGAATGGAAGAAATCAGAATTTTGACCCCAGAACTGCCTTGCTTAAGCTCCACTTTTGAGCCTCCTGAGCTTCCTGGCTCCCAAACGTTTGCTGATGGAGCCTGGACTCTGGGCTAGCTTAGGTTCAACACCAGTCCTGTCGTTTCTGAGCTGGGTGACTTGGGATAAATGAAATCTCTTCTTGAAGTTTTCTCATCTGTAGAATTAGTCTAATAAAACCTATCTCATTGAGTTGGTTTAAAGCGTAAATGAGATCAACATATGTTAGCTCTTACATATTGCCAAGGCCTTCTCCCAACCTTTCACAAAACTTGATTCCCATCTAATAATAATTACCATAGCAATCACTTGTTGAGCAATTCCTCTGTGCCAGGCAATATGCTAAGGGATACAAACAGGGTTTTCAAGCCAAGAAGGAGTCCCTGGCACCTTCTCACTGCAGAATTTTCTCTAATAACTTAATTCACATTATACTGCAGAGTGTCTACTATGTACCAGAGAGTAGACTGGCTTACTTGCATTCATTCATTCAACAGATGTTGATTAAGTAACTACTACGGTCCCAGGCACTTAGTAGGTACTGGAGATACCAGATGCACTTAGCTCTGAACCTTGAAGTACTTACAATCTACCACTCTGTAAGTACTATGCAATGAGTATAGGTACATGAGGTATTCTTTCCTTGTGGGTTCCTTGGTTTGGGGAACCCCACCTTTGGCTCCAGACACTGTGACTGACAATGTTTCTCATTCTGTTGTTCTGGCTTGACCTTGGAACCCTACCTTCAGGACACACTTTTGAGTTCTCACTCCCCATGTAGCTACCAGGATTAAGAGAAGAGAAAATTTTTGCATTCCCAATCTCTGCCGGCTGGGATTCCCCTCCAGAGGAAAGGAACTTAGCAGATGTCCAAAAGGTAGGTGGATAGTTGCTCTGGGTTTTACCCCATCACACTTTTGACATTTCTCTGTCTTAATTCACTAATAGTCTCCTAATTGCCAATTCAATGGATCCTTTGACCCTGTGCAGATCTTTTGTTCCTTTCTCTCTTTATGGTATCACATACCGCTGAATTTTCTTTACATCTTTCACCTCTCTAGCTCAGAGAGGTTAAGCAAATGGAGCAGGGACTCAGACCCAGATCAGGCTGGCTCGAAAGCACATGCCATAGCCAATACTCCATCCTGCCTTCCGAGGTGGACCAATAGTCTAGATCTGTGCTGTCTAATATAGCTACATGTTATGGTTTCAATGTTCCTTCAAAACTCACGTTGAAATATAATTGCCATTGCAACAGTAGTGACATGTAGAACCCTTAAGAGGTGATTAGGTCATGAGGGCTCTGCATTTCCATAACTGCAGAAAGCTCTATTGGTTAGCACAGGTTCTGTCTTCTGATCTCTTCTCTTTACCTTCTTTCCCTTTATTTATTCTCAGGGAGTGGACAGCCATTGTTTGGTCTGCCCAATCCTCTACTTTGACTTTTCAGGGAAGTGTTACTTTATCCTCTGCCCTCCAGCACACCTTTATTCACAGGGTTACAGTGGATATAACTATGTTTACATATAACCTTGTCACCCCTTCCACAACAATATTGTTAGGTTCAGTGGTTGACATTTGGCCAAAGCTAGCCCAAGCAGGAGCTCTTCCTCTCCAGAATTTGGAATTCAGCCTAAAAATCTAGTCACCTAGATGATCTTTTGAATGGAGGCAACCTGGAATCCATAAGTAATCACATTTTCTATGATATGGATTGGGAAAACTGGTTTTCAGAGAGAGAAAGAAATGACAAAAGATTATGCATATTGGGGAAAGTTGGATCTAAGCATTCAAAGGGTGTCAGGGCTCTGTCTCCCTCACTTTCTTTGAGCTCTGCCTTCCTCTGTGATGTGTTCATGCTCAGGCAGTCACTCTTCATGAAGTGGGAATAATGGCCACTCTCAGCTCCTCATGGCTCAAGATCTCTAGAAGAAAAATTCTATCTGTCCTACGTCTACATTTCAAACCTTTAGGAAAGCTTTGTATAACCTAGTTTGGGTCATGTGCCCATCTCTTCAGAAACTGTGACCTGTCTTAGCAAGGTTTCCTGGAAAACAAAGCCTGAAGAAGGGATTATGTGCTAAGGCTTTATGTGGGAGGCACAGCCCAGAGGCAGTAAGAATGAGGAATAAAGGAAAGCAGGAAAAGATAGAAAGCACAAGGAAATGTGTGCTGGCTACTTCACAATGAGCTGTGAAGAGACACAGCTAGTCTCTTGACAGGTACCCCTACTGGCCAAGCATAATGTCTCTAGACAGGTTGTATGGAGAAATCACATGTTGAAACAGTCCATCAGAGGAAGGAAGGGAGAGTGGATTGTTCTCTCCTGCTCCTTCTTGTTTCCCATTGATCAGTTTGCCCCATGGGTAGCTAAAGTCCCTGTACTAGGCTGCTTCATTGGCCCCTTCATCAGCTGCTGAGGAAGCTAGATCCCATGACTTGTGAAGCGGTATGTCACCAGAGTCTGAAATTTGAAGACGAAGCCATAGATCCCACATATGCAATGAACTGGCCTCAGGCAGCAGAACTGTGAGGCCTCACTCAGATTTGGTCAGCAATGTCTCTGGTTGAAGTAAACCAAGTGGCTAATAGTCTGGAGCCTAACGACCCTGAGAGACTCTGAGGAGGCACTGGGCCAAGATGTGGGGATCATTGTGATTGGTCAGATTGGGTCATGTGCCTAACCCTGTGGCTGATGGAGTATAGGAGATACACTACGGTAGGAAGTATCCTGTCCTCCCTGCCCTCATGTCAGTTCAGATCCTCAGGAAATCAGACACCAAGACAGGACAAAATGTTAGAAATTTATTGTGAAAAACACCTGTGAGAGAAAATGGGAGTGTTCAGGGGAAGACTGGGAGAGCCATCACACAGGGACACAAGTCTGACCCTAAGTGAAGGAGAGAGGGAAAGGAATTCTAGGTGGAAATGTCTTAGACTGCAGTGAGGTTCTAAGGAAAGTTTGGCAAGGCTATAGAGGAGTCCTTGAGTCAAAGTCATCCATCAGAAGAGTATCACTTATTCCAGTAACAGGCCTGTCTTAAAACACCTGTTGCGCTTAGTCATTGGCTAGGAGTAGCCTGTGGGAAGTAAGATTTCAGAGTGAAGGGCAATGTATTTCATAGCTCGGGATGGATTTCAGAGCTCAGGAGCTGGACGATTGGTAAATTAAAATTCCCCTAATCAGAGATCTGAGAAGTGCATTCTCATGGCCACACACCCTCAAAGCCCAGCCTACATAGACGAAGAAGGATACATTCTACAATCTAAAAGAAAGAAGAAAAGGTAGGGTGCCATTACCAGTTGAAAGGGCAAGGGGCATTGAGCATGTACGAGAACAAATGTCTGCCCCATAACTTACAGTGTCTCTCTGGTAATTCAAACTTTACATATCCAAACTTGAAATCATGACTTCTCCACACTCTGACTGTTCATCTGGAAACTACCATCTTCCCAGGTATGAAACACCCTTATTTTTCTAGTTTCCCACCCCTTTCTCAATAGCCAATCAATGATCAAATCCTTTCAATCTTACCTTGGCAATATCACCTCTGCAACCTCAAACTCCTGGGCTCAAGTGATTCTCCTGCCTCAGCCTCCCGAGTAGCTGGGACTACGTGCGTGACACCACGCCCAGCTAATTTTTCTATTTTTAGTAGAGATGGGGTCTCAAACTCCTGAACTCAAACAATCCTCCCGCCTCGGCCTCCCAGAGTGCTAGGATAACAGGTGTGAGCCACCACGCCCAGCTATCCTGTTCCTTTTATTCTCATTGCTGCTGATGTGTTCAGGCCCTTATTACATCTTGTCTAAACTATTGTGGAAGTTTCCAGCTGGTCGTTCTGCAACTCTATTCCATTCTAGTCTCTCTTCCAGATTGCCTTTAAACATAGTCTTGACCATGTCACTCCTCTTTGTAAAAACCTCTACCATTGGGAATATAAAATGGCACAGCAGCTATGGACAACAGTATGGTGGGTTTCTTGAAAAGAAAATAAACATAGAATTACCATATGATCCAGCAATTTCACTTCTGGTTATATACCCAAAAGAGTTGAAAGCAGGGACTCCAACAGGTATTTGTATACCAATGTCCATGGCAGCATTACTCATGTAGCCAGTAGGTGAAAACAACTCAAATGTCCATCAATGTATAAATGGATAAACACAATGTACTATATACAAACTATAGAATGCTATTCAGCTATAAAAAGAAATGAAATTTTAGTGTATGCTACAACATGGATGAACCCTGAGGACATTATGCTAAGTGAAATAAGCCAAACAAAAAGAACACATATTGTATGACTCCACTTGTACATGGTACCTAGAATAGGAAAATACACAGAGACAGAAAATAGAATGGTAGTTACCAGAGGTTGGGGGCAGGGGTAGGAATGGGGAGTTAGTGTTTAATGTGTACAGAGTTCAGAATGGGATGATGGTAAATTCTGGTAATGGCTGCACAACAATGTGAATACACTTAGTGTCAATTAGCTGTACCCTTAAAAACGGTTAAAACTGCTTAAAAACAAAACAAAAAATTTCCACCACTAATTTCCCATAGCAGAAAGTAAAATCCCAGAGCCTTAATCTGACCATAATATATCTTTCCACATGATTCTTCTTCCTTTCTCTCTTACTCTATACTATTTTGTCAACTGATCCCTTGCTTCCGTTTGCTCTAGTGGCTGTCTACACATGGTATGCTCTTCTCCAATTCTGCTCGCTTTTCAAGACCAGTCTTTAAATGTCATATTCTTGCAAATCTTTCCTGAACTACCCCCACTATTTTGTACTAAGTAGAAGTAATCGATCCCTTTTTTGAACTCCAAAAGCTCATGAACTTTATCTCTCTTTAGCACTAACTGCTTTTCTTTTGGGTCAATGAAATAGTGGGGTGTGGCTTAAAGAAGTCCAGCTGGCTGTCTAGACAGGTCCCTCTATGGTACTATAACCTTAAGGAATTTACCATCATCCCAGAACTGATCTTCAACCTTGCAAACTCAAAAGCATAATTTTAAATTTTTTTTTTTTAATTTGAGAGACACAGTCTCCTTCTATCACCCAGACTGGAGTGCAATGGTCCAATCATAGCTCACTGTAACCTCGAACTCCTGGGCTCAAGCAATTCTCCTGCCTCAGCTTTCCAAGTAGCTGGGACTATAGGCGTGTGTCACCATGCCTGGCTAATTTTTTCTGTAGAGATGCGGTCTTGCTACATTGCCCGGGCTGGTCTCAAACTTCTGGCCTCAAGTGGTCCTCCCACTTTGACCTTACAAAGTGCTGGGATTACAGGCGTGAGCCACTGTGCCTGGCTGAGAAGCCTGATTTTAATAGTAAGCGGAGAGTGGAACCGTTTCCCAGAGGGGCTCTTGTATTCACTGGGCTCACAGAAACTGATATTTATATAAAATGGAACCCAACTGACTAATTTACAATGAGAAATACAATTATCAAAAGAACTGGAATCCTCTAGATGGCAGATCACTAAATTCTGTCCCAACCGGCAAGACATTTGCTTGGTGAGCATAGTATCACACCAGGAAAGCATGTTGATCTTAAGAAGCATTTCTTAGCTGAGGTAGTGAGAGTCACTCTCATCCACTACAGGGATGACATGGACAAAGAAATCCTAATGCTCAGGTTGGCTTGACTGAGACAGGGCTTAGAGGAGCAATGGTAGTGCTTGCCTCTGTAACTGCTTTGTTTTGGGATGTCATGGCTGACGAAGGTCTTTGGTTCACAGAATCTCTCTCCAAATAGGACACAGAATGATAGTTGACAAGATTGATTAGGCTTCTGTGTATTAAATTACAATCATATCTGTCTTCTTGAGATTCTTCCCATATGACCTGGATCAGAATTTGGTTTGTTTTTTGATTATGTTTGTAGACAAGCTCTTAGCTTACTTCAATGGATAGCTAATTTCATAGTTGTATTAGTCAGCTTAGGCTAGCTAGGTTATACTGCAGTTAACAACCAACCAAAACAATCTCAGTGGCTTACAGTAACAAAGGCTTATTTCCTGTGCACATGACATTATATTTCATGTGGGTCACCTGTGGCTCTGCACATCTTCCTTCCGGGACCCAAGGCTGAAGAAGTAGCTCTACTTGAGATCTGCTTCTCTCATGGCAGATGAAAAATAATATGATAGAAGCATGAGATGGCTCATGCCATTTCTACTCACATTTCGTTGATCGAAACAAGGCCAAACTTGATGACATTAGGGTGAGAAGTCTCTCACCCTAATCTTCTAGGGACAGGCCAGATAAAGAGGGGCAGAGAATACTGATAATAATACAGACAAGTCTACCGCAAGGAGTAATATTCAGCTTGTATGTACCAGTATGATTGTTATTAGTTATAATATTGACTATTAAAATATTGAAATACCTCAGTACTATCTAGTAAACAGCTCTTATTCCAAGCCTCCTGACAACTCCCTTCCTTGAGGTCCTCTGGGACCCACGATTCACAACCAGCAACTGAAAGGTTAACACTTAGCCCAGGGGGATACTTGTAGGACCCTAGGTGGACTTCTAATCTGCTTGATTAATGCTTGAGCAGTGTTTGTTAAAAACATTTAATATCACTTTTGGCTAATTTCTACTAATATGTAGATTTTTATTAGTTTAATTCTGAGGGCAACCTGATTTCTAGGCTCTTGAATGGAAACTGGTTGTAGCCCCTATGTGTGATCAATACTTAATTATAACAATAATCACTAATTTTTGCTGCTTCCTACACACTTTTACATATCTTTGGCAAGTACAGTATATGCAGTATTTTTGCTCTATAGGTATTTGTAGAAAAACTTACCTAGCTTTTTTCCTCATCTAAGTTTATCTTTCTACAGTTGCAACATACTATATCTCATTTTGAGTCTCTCTTTTTATTTTTTTAGAGACAGAGTATCACTCTGTTGCCCAGGCTGGAGTTCAGTGGTGCAATCATAGTTCACTGCAGTCTTGAATTCCTGGGCTGACGCTATCCTCCTGCCTCAGCCTCCCAAGCCGCTGGGACTACAGGCACACATGCACCACCAAGCCTGGCTAATTAAAAAAATTTTTGTTGTAGAGATGGGGTCTTGCTGTGTTGCCCAGGCTGATCTTGAACTTCTGGACTCTAAGCAATCCTCCCACCTTGGCTGGGAGGACAGGCTTGGGCCTCTGTGCCTAGCCTGAGTCTCCCTGTTCTTAATTTTTTATGCCATTTCTCATGTCTGAAAATGTCACCATCTCCAACTTATATATAACACTTTTGCAATTTACAAAGCATTCTCACATTATTTCATTCAATCTTCCCAACATTCCCAGGAACTAGGAATTAGATCATTTTACAGATGAAGAAATTGAGTCTGGCTGGGCGTGGTGGCTCACGCCTGTAATCCTAGCTCTCTGGGAGGCCGAGGTGGGCGGATCATTCTGAGCTCAGGAGTTCGAGACCAGCCTGAGCAAGAGTGAGACCCCACCTCTACCAAAAAAATAGAAAGAAATTAATTGGACAGCTA
>CAUYSK010075670.1:0-10539 GCA_963575035.1 Avahi laniger
CTTCTGGAGGAGATCTCCGTGGTCCCAAAGCCCTTGTGTCACCGTAACGAAGAGTTAAATGCGCCACTGTAAGAAGGCGCTTCTCTCCACAGTTCTTCTCACCCACAGCCGATGCCCCCTCTGGGGTCCAGCAGCTGCCATGCATATCCCCGCTCGATGGGTTCACAGGCATTGGGACATGCCCAGGTCCCCATTAGGCATCTACATACATAAAGCTCCATTCTCTGTGCATCTCAGAGCAAACTTTTTTCTTCCTACTGGTAGTATCAGAAAAATATTATTTCCCCTGAAAAACCATGCTGCATATAGAAAATCCTCAAAAATATGAAAAATTGCAAGAAAATTTAGTGACTGCTGACCTGTTTTGGAAAATAATCATAAAATGCTTTGGATTAAGGTTATGATTTAAAAATAAAACACCACCAAAACTTTAGAAGAAAGTGTGCATTATTTTTATTCTCCCATTGGGTCTCAGTGTCCTATATTTCCTAGGGAGAAAATGCTTAACATAACTTGGAGCTCCTTGACTAATTAACTAGTTAAATCTATGGTGTGGAAAATAGCACCTTTACAAAGCTAATGAATTAGTCTCTAGGTAGCACTGGGGCCCAGAACTTTGAGCTTTGCTATAAATCACAGCATCTGCTGCAATTCTCCATCATGCACACAGGATGGAAATGGTTTTTCCTTAACTGATAGACTGGCACTGAGTATCTGGCTAAAGTATCTCTTTAAGGTCTTTAACTAATTATGTCTTAATATATAAAACATCAAATGATTTTTCTATAAATTATGCCATTATGTAAATCATATATAATATATACATAATTATATAGTATGTTATCAATAGTATATAATGTGTTATATTTATTTTATATGTAATTTGAAAACAAACTTTGCCACACTTTGGTTGGAAAATGATGAACTTGGGAAAAAAATGTAAAATATCAGATGCTTGTAATCTACTGTCATTAAAATGTGTAAGACAGAAAAAGGCTATAAAGGGAAATATGGAAAGAGCATGATTTGTATTTAAAAATTACACATCAGACTGGGCACAGTGGCTCACTCCTGGAATCTCAGCACTTTGGGAGGCCAAGGCAGGAGGATCACTTGAGGCCAGGAGTTTGAGACCAACCTGAGCAACATAGAGAGACCCCATCACAAAAAAACAAGAAAAATTAGCTGGGTGTGGTGGTGCACACCTGTAGTCCCTGCTACTCAGGAGGCTGAGGCAGGAAGGACTGCTTTGAGTCCAGGAGTTCGAGGTTGCAATGACCTATGATTATGCCACTGTACTCCATTCTTGGTGACAGAATGAGATCCTATCTCTACAAAAAAAAGAGAAAGAAACATCAGTTGTTGGATGACAGTTAATCTAATTGTGGAGCAGCAAAGACAAATTTATTTTGCTGTTTAACTCTACAGACAAGGGAGGTTGGAGCATTTGCACATCATCAAAACCAATAGGTCATGCTAATGTGACTAACCTACGGGGGAAAAAAATCGAAAAGAAAAGAGAAGCAGTCCCGGGCTGAAACAAAAGCAACAGAGAGAGCTTGCTTTATTGTGGCATGTTTTTAGTTACTGGTATGTACGGAATAACAAATTAAAAATTGATTACTTAGGTAAAAATTTGATGATAAAATGTATTTATTCTGGAAAGTGACTGGGGGCACTTTTAAAAATGGAGGAACTATCCCAAGATCTATGATGTGCTTTCTGGGTGTTGCTGTCTCCCGGGAAAGGGGAGGAAAGCAGCACAGCCCATCTGATGCCTGACTATTTCTACTGCATTACTGAATTTCCAGCAATTCATGGGAAACACCCATCCCCCAGAAACGACCTTGCCCGATCTCACCACCTGCTGCCTGAACACCATCTTCTGTGTGGGATTCGGTCCCAGACACCCAGCAGCCCTGTAGGGTGGGATCATGTCTTCACCTATAGCCTGTGCTGCCCCCCACAAGAGTTCTCTCCATTGCTGGAACATGCCTCTCTTTCACCCCCCAGCTGTTCCAGAGTGTTCTTTTTCCCCTCAAGACCCAGGTCCTGTCAGATCCTCAGTGACACCTTCTCCAGGTGCCTGAGGGACAAATGGCCACCCGTCTGAACTGCCGCTTCTCTTAGCTCACCTGTATGTGGACACATAAGATGTGGAGCCTCCCTGTGAACCTGGCTGCCCGTGCCCCGCTCCTCACAGTGCCCAGCACACAGATAGTAAAGGTTTGTACTGCAAATTAATGACTGAAAAGAGACAGGCTGCATACAGGTTCTAAACTGGTGTAATATTGGAAAATATTTCAAAAATAATAATTTAAAGTATTTCCCACTCATTTCCTTACTATAGTTTTTTTTTTTTACATTTAAGGTAGCCTGAGTTTGAATTATGGCATTCACAATTGAAAAGTTAATTGTTTACATAATAATTTATATAGTACAGTGTTAAGAATTTTAATTATTTTAAAGCAGTGAATTTAGTTCTCTAAATGCGCTCCCCACCCTTGGAGTGTTTCTTTTTGAGTTTCTCTGCAATCATATCATGGAGGGTGCATTATGTTGAGTGGAAATTCTGCCAGATTTCTTATTCCAAGATTGATTCAGGGTGTGTGTGTGTGTGTGTGTGTCAGGAGGTGGGGTCATGAAGAGGTAGGGGAAATACAGGGAGTAGACAAAAGGAACATCCCAGGGCAAGGTCCTGGGAAGGAGGGAGGCCAGGGCACATGTCCCTTTCAGGGGGACGATTCCATCCTGCACTTTCATCCCCAGACGTCTCCACCTCATGCACCCACACAGACATCACAGGCAGAGGGGTTCTCACCCTCTCTCCCTTTTCGTTTTTGAGTGAGGTATGCACTAATTCAAAGGGCAGTCTTGCTACATACTGGAAGTGGTAGTCTAATCTGTGTTTCAAGTCTCAGTTCAGCATTTTTAACACAAATTATTCTAAATTGTAATGACATTAGTAACCAAAATTATTCTCCATGAAATGTTGTGCTGTTGACTACTCGCCTTAGTGAATAAACTGTCTAGGAAACTCACCCAGGATGGTGCTCATGGAACATCATATTAAAACAAGCAAACAAAGTTTGAAATAGAACATTTAACACGCTCACCTCCCACATCTGCCCCTAAATAATGGCTGAATTTTCCTTCCTTTGTGACTTCATGATTCATTCTTCATATTTCTGCAAATTGTCACACCATTGTCATTTGTAACATGGTTTTTTTAACTGGAAAAATAGTATTTTAAGTATTGGGAGAATTTTCTATGGAGGAATCACATAATATAATAGTGCTATTCTGTGAACTACTGTATTATGTAAACATGATTTATTCTATTATTAATCACTCAAAAGTTATTTTTAGAAAATAGAATATAAAACATTTTATTTTATATGCTTTTAAATCTAGTCATTAATTACTTCAAACAACCAGCATGTTCAACTCTTGTTTCTAGGGAAAGCGTGACTTCCTGCCTTCTCATCTGCTCTGCCATTGTTCATTAAAATGTGCCAATTACCTTCATTAGGTGGATAAAAATGTGGAAAATCCCCAGATACCAAGAGTTAGCAGCCTGTTCCTGGGGAGTCAATAGGCTCATTTTTCTTTTCCTCTTTTCATTTAAAAAATACTCATCTAGTGAAAGAGAAAGACTTCTCACTGCTGGCGAAAATATTTCCTAGTACTTCATTAAACCCAGTAATAGGATTAGTGGTTAAGTGATTAAGGTGGTATATAAGCCTTTACTTAGAAGAAAAGAAAATCTAATTAAGATGGCACACATAGAATTCAAGACCTAATAATTAACTGAATTAATTGTGATAGGTTTGTTAGAGGGCTACGCAAATGTTAGGCAGTATTATGATTCCAGGTACTAGGTGCAACATTTCGGTGAGCTTTGGGGGTTATAAGTATGTAGGATGCCCTGCTGATGTAATACGTACTGAAGTAAAGCTATTTTATTCCACTTATTTTTATACTCCTACAAGCTCTCTGTCTTGTTTCAGAAATTAGGAAACAAGCCATAATTCCTAGAACTTGCATTCCTGGTGACAGGCTATTTCATCAGGGCAAAAATGTCGTGCTCAGATTTGCCAACCAGCACGAGGCACGAGGAGAAGCGCCTCTGTGCTGCACACTTGACAGGCACTTTGGAACCTGCTCACGGCATTCTAAACTCTTACCCATTTGTAACATGTCTGAAAAATTACACGTGGAGCAGAACGTTTGATAAAAATATATTTAAAACAAGCAGGAAAAAATAATTTTGGCCTTAAGGATAACTTTCATCATTCTTTTAACCAAGTAGAGTTAAATTATATGTATAATGATTTCAAGTATCAACTCATAAAAGATGTGACAAATCGGAAAACAAAGAACAAGAGGACTCTTTTTTTTTCAGAAAAATGTATTTGCAATTCAAATGTTCATATAAAAAGCATAAATTTTAAAAAGTCCATAGATGTTTGTTTTTAGAAGTGCTGTGGTTTCACCATTCATTGCAATTACATTCCAAAAGGTGTGGGTGGTCCACACGGCCTCATCTTATGCTTTTATCACACTGAAGTCACTCTCATCACAACCTCTCCCGAGCTGTTATCTTCTGACAGATCTTCATGGGGCCTCATCCGATTGAACAGATGCAATAACACGTATCCACACTGAAACCGGGGTGAGGTTAACTGGGTCGGGTGGACCAAGTTTCTGTTCCGCAGAGCTGTCAATGGCAACCACAAAGTCCTACTTGTGGAAGACTCTCCCCGGCTGCTTTCTTCGATGTCTGTGGCTTTGTCATAGTTTAATACATCCCAGTGCAAATTAACAGCTCGCCAGCGCTTAAAAACCCTGTAAACTGCAGCTCCTTCATGGACAATGAGACCTAGAATTTGAGGGAAAAGAAAAAAGGCTGGTGATAATCAAAGGTCTAGAATGTTGTTTTGTAGACAAGTACAGGATTCAAGAAATGTCAACTCTGTAATTCATCATCATTGAAGAACATGACATACTGTTTACCCAACTATTATGGCTAATGGTAAGCTGCTACCCATGTTACACAGGAATAATCTATACTTAAAGAATAAGGACACACTAACATGCAGAGAGTTAAGCTATCGAGGATATAATTACTTGCTCTGTGATGGTTCAGAATACGCCTTGGGCATTCACATCACCTTACGAGAATCATTAGGTCCATTTACTGATTTAACCTATATTTCTTGACTGCCTGTTGTGTGCCAACCGAAACGTTAGGGGCTTGGACCCAGCTGGCAACTTAATTTAGAAAAGAGACAGGTTGCAGATATTAAGAGGAAGTTGCCTCACACATCTGGAAGCCCGCACGAGCCAGAATGAGCAAGTAAGAGGAGTAGTGGAGCTGACATCAGAGGCAACTGGAGGCAGATCACGTAGGACCCTGCGGGACTTTACAAGGACACTGACTTCATTCCCAGTGTGATGGGACCTCATTAGCGGGTATCTGAGTAGAGGAGTGACGTGACGATTTATGTTCTAAAACTGTGATTCTGCTGCTCTGTTGAGTTAGAGACGTTGCAGGTATTGACGGTGCTGCCTCCCCAGCTCCTAGAACAATGCCTGACACACAGTAGGAACAATATGACTTTCTGTTATTTGTGTTTTCCTTAAGAATTCAACAAAAATGTATTGAACAGCTACGTGAGAGCTTTATGTCAATCATCTCATGTGGTTCTCAGCACAGACTTGGGAAGTAGGTGCTAGCATTTCCCCCGTTTCACAAACAAGGAGATGAAGCCACAGGGATATGAGGGAACTTGCTCAAGAGCACACAACTACTGATGGTGGAGCAGGGATTTAAACTCAGCCAGGCTGGTTCCAAGATCCTTGCTCTTTGCTGCTACAAAGGGAATTGGATGATCACACGTTTCTGAGACACTCCCAGGAAAATAAATAAGGTGATATGAGAAACTCAGGGACTATAAACTGGTGGCCCATAAGTCAGGTATGATGCAGTAGCACATGGGGCCCTCACCGTCCACCCCAGCCCTACCACACATCCTGCGCTGTCACACGTTTACATGTCAGTGTGTGGTCCAAAAGCTTTTGAATGTGTGACCATTCACATGAAACGAGTCCCTGGGAGAGTCCCTCAGAGACAGAAGTGAGGAAGAGCTCTTTTTTTGGAGA
Source organism: Avahi laniger (assembly GCA_963575035.1). Taxonomy (NCBI): domain Eukaryota; kingdom Metazoa; phylum Chordata; class Mammalia; order Primates; family Indriidae; genus Avahi; species Avahi laniger. The sequence goes on from CAUYSK010075670.1 coordinate 6,166, forward strand.
AGGTTGAAATTAGGAAAGTCAGTGCAGAGGCCAAGGAAGAGCCCATTTTTGGTGAAGTAAGGCATGGGTAAGCAGAGCATGTCAGCTGACACAACCACTTTGCAATGATAAATTTGAAAATGAGCAGTTCCCACCTCCCAGCATTTAGACCTTTGGGTGTATCTCCTAGAGAAGCTCTCACAAAGGTGAAAAAGGAAGCAGGGTCAAAAACATTTGTTACATCATTGTTTGTATTTGAGGAAAAAACTGCAAGTGATCTTAATATCCACCCTCTGAAGAATAGAAAAATTGTAGAGCCAATGGACTGCAGCAATGAAACAAAAGGGAATATAGTCATATGCATCAACGTGGATACATTTCAAAACTATAATGAAAATATCAAAGTCACAATGAAAAAATGAAAGTTTCAAAAAGAAACTCTTGGAGTGGATAAATACTGTACATTTTTATGAACGCACATATATATGGTAAACATATAAAAGCAGGCATGAGAACAGTAACAGCTGAGTCATGACAGTGCCGAGGGAAACACAGAAATGAGACTGGGGAGGGGCTTCGAAGAGGGTTTCAACTTTTATCTCAAATGTCACATCTTTCAAACCGGGTGGTGAAGGTATGGATGTTCGGCATATTGTTCTCTATGTGTTTTGTGCCTGAATAATTCAAAAATTACAGGGAATTTATTAGGAAAGTTAATACAAGATGGATTGAGGAAGTTGTGGAGACAATGAAGGAGGCTGACGACTTATATGTGACGAGCAGAGTAACGGTAAGGAGAACACAGAGAAATAAAGCAATAAACTCAGAGGAAAAACGGATAGGAATTGTAATGGAAGACAGGGGGGGAAATCAGAGTTCCATATATTTGAGGCTGGAGGAATGGGTGACTAAAAGGATGGTGGTAACCTTCCCAGAGATACAATGACTTAAGGGTTTTAAGCATGTTTTTGTTGGGGAGATTATTTCATTTTTTTTGTCAGTTAAAACAATAGTAGGTAGGTAAGGGAGATATCAGTCCTTGAAAAATCACCCCAATCTAATTATCAAAACTCGAGTTTTGCATAGCTTCCTTACCAGGTGATAAACTTCTGATTCATGTGACATAGAAGCACTCCAAAGATATTGACATAGGTCATTAAAAAATGCATGTGGTCTAGCAAGTAAAAATGTATTAAGCATAATTATTGTACACTGCCAAAATAATGAAGAAAAATGTAAACTTCTGTTAATCAGAACAATTTCAAATAATTGTTTCGATCTACTTCTTTTTCCAAAGGAATAATCTAAAGTTGACCTAACTGATCAGATATTTTCAGGAAATAGCCAGAATCAAAAGTCAAGACTACCAGATTTTAATTGGTGATTCTATTATTAGCTTTCTGAGTCTCCATGGCCATTGGTTTAACCTTTTGGGTTCGATTTTTTCTCCTTAAAATGAAATTGAAATACCTAATCTTTACATTCACTCAGATAGTATGAAGATAAATTGGAATGCATCAACTATAAAGCACTCAGATTTCCTCTGAGATAGTAACTATATAAATACAAGACATTATTATTAATTAAAAAATCAATAGTGAATCTATGTGGTGAGGAGCATTCATTCACACTAATCACAAACCAATTACAGCCCAAGACAGGTTCATTCTGGGTAAGAACAGAGATGGGGATGGGCAGAGAGAGCTTCACTGAGGGGGAAACCACTCATTTTGCAGGATCTTATTCTTTTTTATTGATTTCCTTTGCAAGGCCAGAAATCAGATCACTCATTAGAGCTTATAGTCACTTTCTGGGAATATATTTATGGTAGCTCTTCTCTAAATACATAAATCTACCCAATGTGCAGAAATAAATCCTGCAGGTCTTTATAGTATATTTTGAACTGAATTTAAAGAGAGAGAATTTCTTGAAGTTTTCATGAAGACATAATCCTCTTGAATTTCCAGTTCCATAGGCTGCTGCTGCTTAATTGCATTAAGTCGTGAATGACGATTAGACTTTGTTTTATTCCCCATGAGCATTTAAGAAGCCCTTGCCCTCTAGAAGTCTAAATTTTACTGTAATACAATGAACTCCATCCCACTCCCAAGGTAATGTGCATTTTTACCCTTTCTTCTTTAAAAGTTCTGGAGTTGTGGCAAATGCTTTTTGTAACCACTAGTTACAACCACAAGTTTTGTAACTCATGGTTACAAAAGGCACAGTGAGAAGACAGGCATGATGACCATTCAAGGGTAAGGACCCATTCAGCTCTGGCTCATCGTGTTGGAAATCCAGCTTTTAAAAGCCATGCTGCTCTACTTTCTCACTGATGATCAAATGAATTTGTCACCTTGACATTTCAGGTCATATGAGAGCAGACTTGGATTTACTTTTTCATCTGACTCACTAAGCCTGAAGAGAAAAGCAATTATAATTTCTATAAAATGTAAGTATTAAATATTTTAGGATGCTTGCTACATTATTAATGGCATGAATGTCCACAAAGTGTGATTTATGGGAATTTGGAGAGTTGAGAAGTGTGCATGTGCACGTGTGGTTGGTTGGTTGGTTTTTGTCATTTTCTTGCCAGTAACATTTAATTGGAGCATCTTCTTACTGGTGTATGAAGGGACATTTTTGTCAGGGAATAATCTTGAAAAGCAAAGCAGGCTTCAATATTTTCTGGTTTCATTGAAATAAAAAACAGTTTTTGTGTAAGTAAAATATATTCTAAATTATGAAATGGTGTGTTAGTTGAAGTTCTTTGTGGTGGTGTAATCTGAGCTACTCACCGAAAGAAATGATGGGAATGCTACCAAGGTACATATAGTCACATGCCTGTGCACGCGTGCGTGCACACACACACATACACACACACACCCCATTTGTCTATGTTTACGTTAACACCTGAAGTGTTATAACTAACAGAGAATTGCAAAATTTATAATCAAATACAAACGAATTTTATCTTATATTAACCACCAAAGCACTAGTCAAACAATTTCATCTCTTGTGTTACCAGTCCCAGCTTTTGTTTGGATAGGTTTGGTTGTTTCTCATAATTTATAAGGTAAGTTTTTACCAAGATTCTATTTTGTGCCAAGCACTGGGCTAAGAGCTTTAGATGCACGATTTGCATTTAATCTGGAGAGCAACTCTAAAATTAGGTGGTATACTTGTACAATTGTACGATTGAGAAAATTGAGACCTAGATAGATTTAACAACTTGTCCAACATCCTGAAGACGTAAGAATTGGAGCTGAAACTGGGACCCAAATTTGTCTAAATGTAAACCTGGAGTACTACAGTCCTATCCAACCTAAGTGTTCAAAGTACGGCAGTCTCCTCTAGCTAAAGAATGACCAACTAAAAGAGCTTAATATGGACTAAATATTTGTGCCCCCCCAATTCATATGTTGAAGCCCAAATCCCCAGTGTGATAGTGTTTGGAGGTGAGACTCTGGGAGGTAATCAAGGTTAGATGAGGTCATGAGGGTGGGCACCTCAAGATGGATTAGTGGTCTTATAAAAAGAAAAGACATGAGATCTCTTCCTCTTTTTCTCTCTCTCTGTGTGCACACACCAAAGAAAGGCCACATGAGGGCCTAATGAGAAGACGGCTGTCTACAAACTAGAAACAGAGCCTTCACCAGACACCAAACATGCTGCTATTCACCTTGGGCTCCCCAGTTCCAGAACTGGGAGAGATGATGTGTGCCTCTTAAGCCACCAAATTCATGGTATTTTGGTTTAGCAGCCCAAACTGACTGAAACAGATCTTGTGGATAAACTACATCACCCTCATTTAAAATATGAGTAAACTGTGATTTGAGCAAAGTTCATACGATTAGCTGCCATCTTTGCTATCCTGTGTGTCACTGACACTGCTATGCCTCTAAGAGCACCAGTGAAACAGCCACTTCCTCCTCTCCCCACCCATGGGGGAGAAGGACTGGGGAGCCTCATTTGAAAGTGACACTGCCAGCGGTGAGAGCCTCCTCTGGGCAGCGACACTCACCTTCAGCTTTCCCAGGGAACACAAGCCCATAGCGAGACCACAGAGGAACACTGTAAAGCTCTGTGTGCTGTTCAATCCAAACGATCTTTGGGAAAGCTTAAGAACTCACAGCTCACAGCAGATATTTGGCCAAAAAAGGCTCTTAATTTTGAGAATGCTCAAGAGTTTTAGGTTAAATTTCACCATTCTATCTTGCCAAGATTTTTTTTATTCTGTCTTTCTCTCTCATTTACATATGTAGATACACACACACACACACACACACGTATATACACATATGTATATATTTATCTAAGCTTTATAAATATAACTCATGTCATTCGGGGAAGTCAGCATATGCTGGAAACAGAATGTGGGTTGGGTTCTGTTTAATT
>CAUYSK010075673.1:0-22807 GCA_963575035.1 Avahi laniger
TTGCTGTGAGCTAGGCTGACACCACGGCACTCTAGCCCGGGCAACAGAGTAAGACTCTGTCTCAGAAAAATAAATTAATTAATTAAAAAAATCTGAGATGAAATGCTTCTTTCTGTTTTCTTTCTTTATCTGTTCATCCTATCTGTTCTTCTGCAGCCGAGTAACCCAGAGAGATTTTTCTCCAAGTCTTTCCTCTGAGTGAGCATCTTGAAGGCGTCAGGCACGGAAGTTGAGGTTGGCCATGTTCAGTCACTTAGGCCTTCGGTTGAGTGGAGAAGTATCTGTTTGGATCCACAGAAAACAGGTTGAAGGACTAAATGAAACTGCTTCTATTTCTTACCTCATTTAAAGCAGGGGTCCCCAACCTATGGTGAGTTGTATAATTATTTCATTCTATGTTACAATGTAATAGCAATAGAAATAAAGTGCACAATAAATGCAATGCACTTGAATCATCCCGAAACCATCCCTCACTTCTCAGTCCATGGAAAAATTGTCTTCCATGAAAATGGTCCCTGGTGCCCAAAAGGTTGGGGACCGCTGATTTAAAGAGTTTATCCCTGGATGGCTGAGACAGAAAGGACTGAGGAGGCAGAGTGTCAAGGATGGCTGCAGTACCCAGTTGCAGACACAGTGGACTACAAGGAGATCATTTTGGATTCCAAGTTTTTGGAAACTACCTGAAAATCCTCCTTTAGCATTCTTTCTGTGATGAAAAGTTTCTGCTTGGCCATTTTTTAAAAGAAGAAATCCAGGAACAGACCTAGGGAATGACAAGTGCTGGGAATGTTGAAGGTATTTCTCAAAGTGGCATTTCTCTTCTCATCACCAGTTCAGTATTCTCCTCCATAGATGTGGTGTCTCATATTGCCTTTTGTGCTGTAAAAGGCAAATGAGAGGCTTTTAAATTATTTCTGTTGCCTGGGAAAGAGAAATATTATCCACAGTAACAAAATCATCAAATTTTATTATGCACAAGTTAGAGCTATATATTTCAGAGTTTTGCTTTAGAGGATATCATTTAGAAAAATGGAACAGCTTTTCATTGGCTTGGAAGTTTCTATTGTCAAAACATATTACCAGGAAAGTACAATACATTGTAAAATTATAAGGAACTGCGATTCAGCCCTATTTTGATTTTATTTATAAAAAACAAATTAATAGCAAATGAATAAAACTTTTAAACCATTATCTGAGTAATAATACTAAACAGAACAACTAATAAAACAGCCGCATTCAAACAGCTGTTTAAGAAAACCCAATGATATTTCATCCATTGTCAAACTTGGCATTTGAGCAGAATAAAGACCAAAGTAAATATTTATTGATTCATGTGAGAATACTGAAAATTTCTCTTTTATAAGTAGAATAAGCAAATAAACCATGATTTATAAAAACCCTGGCTAGCTAAAGCAGCTAATGGGTCTATTCAAAAAATTCTTATCATGTAAACTGTGAACTGACAATTATAATTGAAAATTACCAGTTTCTCTATGAATTTAATATACATATAGTTAACCACCTGCTTGACTGTTATACAGAGCCATTTAAACGTGCAAATGGATGTACAAATGTTTGAAGGCTTTTGAACCAAGCACATTAATTGCCAGTCTGTGTTAATGGAAACACACAGAATGGATGCTTGCCTCTGTCTGTAATAAATATAAAAATTCCCTGGGCTTCTCAGTCTCCGTACCAAGCACACATGGAGGCTTTTTATAGGAAGAGCTCATTTGAGAGCCTGAGCCCCTCAACCCCAAACAAATAGGTGAAAAGGAGACAGGAAAAAGTTGCATCAGCCAGATTTGATGCAAGTGCTACATTCCTAGTGCTGTTCTGTCCAAGCAGGGTCCCAGATGCTTGCCCACGAAGCCCAGTGCCAAAAGAATGGGCATGGGAAGCGAGGTGAAGTTCAGTGTAAGCCCAGGGGCATGTTAGTGCCCAGTTCCTTCCTGTTGACAACCGGGCAAATGACCCAGTGCTTTCCCTTAGTGGCCTAGGGACCCCCATTAGGACTTCCCCTAGACCTGCCCTCATCAAGCAGTGACCCAGACCTAAGATGCTCTTTCTCCTTAGCAAGGTATCTCTGTCCTCTGGCCCCTGCCTGCAGGCTCTGGGTGTTTCAGGAAGAAATGTAAGGAAAGCCTGGTGTGCTACTCTGCCATTGGCTGTCTAGGGCAGGGGCCACTCTCAGGGCTTATGTCAGGCCTCTCTCTTGGTTACCCCTACTTTTCTCTGGCCATCAGGGTGCAGATGGAGGGAGCCCTGGCTTCACTCTGAGCCAGGACTCAGTGAAATATGTAGATGCCTGGAAAACAGCTGGGAACCTTTGCGGGTTGAGCAGACTCATCCTCAGGTAAGAGGATGCCAGGGAAGACAAGCTTGGCCCAGTTTCAGAGTTTCATCTTCAGAAGAGAGTTGAGATTCTGAGGATTATGGGTCACCTGATTTTTGCCATCAGTCCAGTCTCAAGGTTGCACATCTGAGTCTTATGGAGAGGAAAATCTGCAAATGAAAAAGTGAAAACTGCAGTTTCTCTAGAAACAGGGCAATGGAGTGGGGCTCAAGAAGCCATTTCGGGGGTGGGGCTCTAAAAAACAAAATACAAAACGAAAGAAGTCATTCCCCATTTCACAAAAAATCAACCCCAGCCTGGGTTTGTGAACACTTCAGGGCAGCAGAGACAATGCCACGGGGTCGTGAGAACTGACTGCTTCATGGGGACTTCTGGGAAATTCTTGGGAGTAGGGGAGGGACTTGAGATTTTTTTCAAGAGCAAGTCAGGGAAAGAGTCAGGAACATGGGGATATTCTTTCTAATGGGATTCAATTCGCCTCCACAGGCTGATGGAACCTTAGAACACACAGATAAGGGGAAGGGGAAGCAGCAATAAGGCATGACATGTCAGAGGTGTCCCTCCTCCCTCCGCTGTGCCTCCCCTCAGCAGTGCCACCCAGCCTGGCGTTCAGCCTCACTCTCCAGCCTTGTTTCTGAATGACCTTGGGGATTCCCAAAGCATCCATTCCAACCTTAAAGGATACAAATTCTTCACCAGTTAAGATATAAGAAGACTAAGCTCCAGGCTCTGAGGACCATTTCAAGAGAAGAGAAGAATTCTGGACGTCCTTCCAGCATATTTGTGTCACCAAACTTTGTAGTTATTGCTCATATATGTGTGAGCAGACCACGTGGTCCTGGGCATTACCCAGGGTGGTGAGTACATAGTGAGAAGGGCCCAGCTCTCACTGGGCCCTGGCCATTGTTGAAAGATTTGCAAGAGGAAGAAAGGGACCCAGAAATTCTTGAGAAATCAGGTTCTTTTTTCTTTGTAGGTCTGAGAGAGAGAGAGAGAGAAGCTCTCGGTTCCTCATTTCTTTGTAGGTCAGAGAGAGAAAGCAAAACCAGAAGACAGCCTGAGAAAGCACATCTGTGGCTTCTGACCACGTATATATGTACACAGACCTCAAGTCCTGGGAGGAGATGGTGTGCACAAGTGTGACCTGTCATCCGGAGCCAGGTCTTTGGCCCTGAAAGACCCTGTGGGTGGGCCCGGGACACGCTGGGCCTCCTTAGCAGAATGGGGAAGGAGAGGCCACCGAGATGGGAGCAGGAGGAGGCTGAATAGCCACCCATCTGGCCTCCGTGGGACCACAGTCCAAACGCCAATGGCCAAAGGAGCCTGAGCATTCAGGTCTCATCCCTGTGTCCTTGTACATTTCTGGGAAGATATTCTGATGGGGGCCATTGAGTGACAGCAGGAGGAATTTGGTGCTGGAAGCTCAGAGGCAGGTTACAAGGGCTCTGTGAAGGACTAGAGCTGGCGTCTGGGTGTGGGGAACAAGGTTGCCCCATGCAGGAGGAGAGAAGGAGGGTGACCAACTGTGGCCATGTGCCTGGGATTGAGGGCATCCTGGGGTATAAGACTTCCAGTGCTAAAACTGAGAAAGTCCTGGGTAAACCAGGACAAGATGGTCCCCCTGGGGAAGGGCTGGGAGTCACTGAGCAGGGAATCAGGGGCCTGGGTGGGGAAGGAGACAGGCTCCAGTTTCGGGATTGTTTAGGTTTAAAGGCACAAATTTCCTTCACAAAAATAGACTCAAAGAAGAAAAAACCCCCAAAACCATACATCAAACACCCACACTCCTCCCATACCCCACTACCAAAAAAGACTATTTTCTCTTAGTGAACTTATCTAATCTGTGGAGCCCTCATTTTTGCTGCTGGCAGCCCATGTCTGATTTATTCCCTGATTTAAGGATTTTCTTGAACCCTCCTTTCCAGGCGTTCCTGGTGTTGGAGTTGAGGTTTTGGGTCTAAGCTAAGCAGGCTGCTGTCTGGGACGGGCTTTCTCTTAGTGTGGGCCCAGTCCCATCTGCGGGTCACACAGCCAAGGAGAGGGAATGGCTCAGCAAGGCAGGTGCCCAGGTGTCCAGGCTCAGACCAGACCTGGTGCAATAAAACACATTCCAGCTCTCCCTAGCAGCTGCCTCTGAGCCTGCAGACGTACTGTTTGTCTTGGAACCAGTCAGACTAAGGCCGAAGTTCAAAGACCTGGTGCTTCTGGCTGGCCAAGGCTGGAGAAAGGTTAGCATGTAGGTTGCCTGGCTCACACCAACTCAGTTCTCCCCCAGAAAGACTTCCACATTATGTTCAGCGGCAAGTCTGAGATCGTCAGAAATCCCCCCTGTTCAATGTAGATACTGTTTAAAACATTTTCCCATTGGTAGAGGGAATTATGTTTGTTTTGTCCTTGACAGAACAAATCTGGGGCTGGTTGTTTTAAAAAGGATTCAAGTACAGTGAGATTAATTATCTTAAAAATATTGCATTTATCTGATGCGATCTTGCCACTCTCTTAGAGGAACAGCTGCTGGTGTTTGCAGCCATAGTGTTTGAGATAGGCTGTCTTTTGACATTGGGACCAACCTTTTTTTTGTTATGTTGGATAAGATAAAAGTAGGTGTTTTCTGCTACAATTTCCCCTGGTACCCAGCATTCTGCATTTACGTAAGAGGGCCAGATGGCTGAATTAAGGATAAAATACACACATCAAGACTTGCTTTTAAATCCACCGCTGTAGATGTAGGTTCTCTTAAGAGGTTTACCAAGAATCTTTAGCTTTAACCTCTCCTAAGGAAGATGAAACTAGAGACTTTAGCTAAATATCACACTTCTTCCATGTGTATGCATACATACACTTCCACATACTTCTTAAACTTGTTTTAATTTAGGCAGGAGAAAAGAAAATTATAAAAGCATTTAGGTTCCTAAGCTGTTTTTCCATAACCTCAGCTCTCTTGGAAGCATTAGAATGGATCTGCAGCAAAGCTTTCAAATAGTGAATCCTCCATGCAGTGTTTTAGATGTTCTCACACGTGCTCCAAGACCCATCGTTCCCTGAACTATTGTGGTTCAATATTAGGGTTTTGCCTCTGGCTTCCTGTACTGCAGTGATTTTGGGTGTGTATGAGATATGGGATTTTGTTGAAGACCTTCTTATCCCTTACCTGTTTACTGCCCACTAATCTATCAGCTACTAAAAATAAGGCTCATGCTTTGTGTTCTTTTAGTAGTGGGATAAATTGATGGTGATAATATGCCTCCTCTCGATTTCCAGGTGTATAAACAATGCAAATTTGGATGAGTTATCTTGCCCGTGGGGTGAAGTTTCCAGCCAAGACACGAAGCATGTGTGTGTGTGTTCATGCGCGTGTGTGCATTTGTGTGTGCTGTGTTTGGAAATAAGCTAACTATGAACCATAAACCTTTATACTTTATTGAATCAACTCAATAAATCAGTTCAGGCAAGTCCAAATATTTTCAGTGATAGCTAATACAAACAAGCCATCATGTATAGAACACTTATTATGTGGACAATTAGATGGATTCTGGCCTTTTTTTTTTTAAGGGAAAGAAAAATTTCTGGCATCTACTGCTTTCAGTTTACTCATTTAATGAAATTTCCCTGACTCCTTTCTATTAGTCTTGCACCGTCTGGGGAAGACTGGTAAGAAGCTGGCAGAAAGGGCTTCTCATCCAGCAAATTCCTGTTTCTTCCTTTTGTAACAGAGCTGACATTCTCACCTGAAATAGACCCAGGTCTGGAGGTAAAGGGTGGAGATGAAAGAACAAGAGGTAACAGTGTGTGTGCATGTGTGTCTGTGTGTGCATTGTGTGTGTGTGTGGGGGGGGACATTTGCAAGTATGAGTGAAACACTCATGTCTTACTTGTTCCCAGTGGGAGCTGCTGTCTAAATCATGTCTCTTCCTGTTGATGCAAGACATCTTGGTTCCTTCAAAATTTGGCAGGGATGAAATATCCATCAGTGAACACAGAAATAGTTCCACCAAAGCAACAGTTCGTGGTGAACTCAGTTACAGTAACATTCCAGAAATTGGCACTAGTCAATACTTTTCATCTACCCTCCACTCCTATCACCATGTATTTCTATTTTGCTTCTTCCTCTCATCACCGACAGATTAATGTCTGGTTTTTAGGAAAAGCTCCTTACATTAGCAATGTAATAGCTTCTATAAAATAAGAGCTCTCCTGTTTAGAAAAATCTAATAATCTTAACAAGCCCATGTTTTTTAATATTGTTTCATTAAAAATAAATACATATTTGTAGTTAAAAACCATTCTCTGCTTCCAAGTGGGCTTTCCATCTCATCAGATATTAAGAAGTGACTGTTAAAGAAGGGAATTAAAGAAGAGGCAGGAAATAAAGAAGAAAAAATTCAGAAAATTTAATATACCAACAAACAAGGCAAATGTCTCTTTCCTCCATAATTTATGTTAAAATTTATCAGATTCAGAAGCCAATACAATAAATACCTGAATATAGTTTTTCCTTATGCTATAATTTCATCATAGGTGTATCCTGCTCATTTATAATGCAGCATCTTGATATGTGAAGGCAAAATATTTCGAGTACTCTGATAAGCTAAAAATGAGCCCCTAAAAGTTTGTGTAAATCTGCATTTATATATTTTCTATATGAAATTCATTCTCAAACTCAAAACCAAAATATTTGCAAAGGTAAAAATCTTAGACATTTTCTTTGCAAGGTGCAAAATGAAATTTTAAGTAGTCGTCAATTGTTTCTTTTAAAACAGCTCAGCTGAAATACACAGGAACAAACTATTGATGCATGCGTGGATCTTAGGGGTGTTATGATGACTGAAAAAAGCGCATCTCTAAATGTACATACTGATTCTGTGTATCCAGCATTCTCAAAATGACAAAATTATAGAGAAGAAAAAGAGATGGGGGGCACGGAGGGAAGGAAAGGGAAGTGGGCGGTGTGACTGCAAAGAAGAGCCCAAAGGAGTTTCTTTGAGGTGATGCAGCAGGTCTGTGTCTTGATTCTGATGGTGATACATAAACCTCTGAGATAAAATGTCATAGAACTATATGAAAAAAACATACGCAAGAAAAATGAGAGCATGCAAAAACTGGTGAAATCCAAGTAAGGTCTGAACTCCAGCTAATTGTGCTGTCCATGCCCTGGTTTTGCTAACGTATTACAGTTATCACTGGGGCAGACTGGGTGGTGGGGACAAAGGATCTCTCTGAACTATTACAGCAGCTTCTTTTGAGTCTATAATTATTTCAAAATATAGAGGTAAAAAACATAAACCTCTGTTGAAGAAAGGATTCTAGCTACTAACCAAACTTAGGAAGCAATTTGGTCAGACTGGTGTCCGTGCAGGAGGCTGGGCTTTTAGATATAAACACTGAAGACTCCTGATTTAGCATATGCTTAGGATCCTGGGTCTCCAACTCTTAAGTTATGTGACTGAATGCAGTGGCCGTTTCCAACACTTCTATTAAAATTGCAGAATCAGGAAATTTCAGGGCAAGAAGGGACCTCACAGAGCATGCAGGCCAAGCTCTCAGGTTACACTTCTCTGGGTTTGGTATCCTCATTTGTAACTTAAGGACTTTGATCTAGTTTCTTTGTAGTGTCCTGCCTAGTTCTAAATTTTACAATCCACAACTTTCTACCATAAACTATAGAAACTTTAATGGTGATCTTATAAATTTTGCCTCAGACAAATACTTCAGCTTTGTTAATTACAAACATGGATGCAGGAACAACCTATTTATTACGTAACACCATTTCACATATTAAAATCAACTGGAGATTAAATTAACTGGACTAATTCTTACTGCTTAGCTAAGGTTTTAATTTTCTGGGCAGTTTCCTTGAGATGACTTACCAGCACATTTTCCTTGTACAAAACATATCACTTGCATCACTTAAGTATTTACGTAGAAAGGGGAGGTTTACTTAGGTCAGTGTTTCCCAGTATGGGTCCCTTGACTGCCCACTAGATCTGCTAAATCAATACTGGGGAGATTCTGGCAAAGCAAACACTCAAACTCAGGAGGCTTTAAAGAGTGGCCATTATCATTTGGGAATAAATGGTAATATGCTCTCTTACCAACCAATATAGCTTTAGCTTCCTTATTCATCTTGACTGCTTTTCTTCCTGGAATGCTAAAAACTGATTACCTTGGGAAGCTGAGCCCACTAGAAACACGAGTTCAGATTCCTTAGGGCTGTGCCCTGCCCTGTGATAGCCTGTTTAGACAAAAGGATCTTAGCTGTAACATTTTGTTTTTTGGATTGATTTCCCAAGTCCAGAATAATTTAAATCACAGTCTTTCAAAGACAAAACAAACAAACAAACAAAAACAAACAAAACCAAATAAACCACAAAACTAGCAATTCACAGCATTAATGTAATCATTTTATTAACAAAAGGAACCCATGGGGTTCAAACAAGAGTACAAAATACAATCTTTATTTTTTTTTCCTGTGGGTTAAATTGTTAACATTTTTAATAATAAAAATAAAAAAAAAGCTTTCATAGTCAACTTATCAAAAACATAACCCCTGCCTATTGAGTTTCTTATTGTGCAAAACAAAAACATAAAAAGTAAAGTTTTGCCCATGGAATGATTTTGTGTGCCAAAAGATGCACATTTTCAACTTCAAAATTTTTGCATCAAAAAGAAAATTCTAAGGCCACAGTTTTATTTTTGCAAACTAAACAAGAACAAGAGGGGATAAACAAGCAAATAACAGCAGCAGAATTTTTATCTTCATTCCCAGGTATTCTCTGTTCCAATGTAGAATTTCCTACATTCATAAAATGCTCTCTTGATTATAAAAAAGGATGCAGTTTCAACCTACTGCTTAAGGTCAGATATACCACTATCAATTCAATAAGGCAAGTCACACCTTTTAGCCATTCTCTTAACTATGTACAAAGTTAGCTCTGCTTCAATTTCACAGGGGCACTTCATGATTTCTGTAATAAAGGTGATAAAGAATCCTAGTGAAGAATTCCATTAAGTAATTAAACTTTGTCTCTATCCATACTGCTTGAGTTTGCTTCTTTCACTTTGTTTTGGTATCATGGAGATGGACAATGTCTTGACAAGGCATGTAAACTACAACTCAGAAGTCAATAAATAGTTGAAGGTGATCTTTTCTAAAGTAAAAACAAAACTGTTTAGACAGCACTTCACTATACATACCTATTTAAAGACACATACAAAAAAAGCAAAACAAAACATCACTAAAATAAAACCAAGAATAAAATTTTGTGACAATTCCAGTACCACAATTATTGGTCTAACAGCTTTGCATTGTGATTTTAGACAGTGGCTTACAATGCAAGAAGTGCATACATAATGCTTCCATGATTACAGAGAATGGAGGTATGTCCAGAAGGGTGAAAAGCATACATTTACTTAATGTTTGTAGAAAAATCCCTGATCAAATGACCAACTAATTTTTAAATATAAAATTTAACCTTAGAAGAACTTTTCTATTTCTAAGTGAATATACTGATTGATTCAAAGACAAATTAATCATTCTGTTTAATTAAGTACAGTATTCTGTAGGGGAAGCACCAGGGTTTCTAGATCAAACCCTTATTGAACATGGAGAAAACCAAAGTACTTGCTGGTCTAAAATCTCTATCATGGGAATCCCTATCTCCCTTCCACTTAGTGTCCAGAAATGTTCCCAGCTCACAAAACCAGCAGATGGAAGGAAAAGTGAGTGAAAATGTGACCATGAATAGAAGGGGAGACACAGACAGTAAAAACACTGCTCAGACTTTTAGCAGCAACACAATCCTGTTGGTCTGAATATCCTGAGGTTAAATGATAATAAAATATTGCACCAAAACAATAAAGAAAATCACAGTTTAAACAGAATTACTGAAGAATTGGAATAACAATGTACAATGCAGTGAATGCCATCAGTAAAGTCTCTTGATAGGAATTAAATTTGTCTTTTTTAAAAATGGCATTGTTCCTACCCTCTTTTGATTTTGCATTTATCTTGAAATTCCCTTGATATACATATATTTACTTCCATTTAATGCCAACCTTCTGGATTTTCCCTTGGCCCAGATTCAGATTTAGTGACGGGGGGATGAGACTGCTACTGCAAACAGCAGAAACTCCAGAGAAGACTGATCTGACCTAGAGTGTTAAAAACATATCTGATAACCCACGAGAGGTAGATATAAGAAAGGCTTTTTTTTTTTTCAACTGTGTAGTTGTCAAGGCATCCTGAAGATGCAGCGTTTTTATCCCCTTTCTTTCTCTAATGTGCTCCTAGGTAAATAAGGTGTAAGGAAAACCAAATATATATCCTGTGAAAAGGGGTGAAAAGTACAGCCTTCAACAAAATGTGTTTTCATTCTAAAATTCATCTTTCCCCTTTCAACTGACAAGTTTTTCAAGAAGCCATTTCTTAGTTTCATAGTACTGTACAGTCAATTTATAAACTACATTTTAACCTACCATTGAAAGAGTGAAAACTGTATGACTTCATTAGGACCTTACATGACCATGATCTCAAGAAAAGAGACTTTCAAGGACTTCAGGCCTGAATATGGTAACATGGTAAGAAATCATGAAGACCCTGAAACCTGAGGGTCTCCCTTCGCATTTAAAGTGGGCCATTTTCCTATTCATGCCCACCCTTGTGCTGCTACACTCTCCAAAACCAAGTCTTCTCCCACTGAGTCCATACTGCCTTGAGTTTAGGATACTTTTAAAAACACTGTGGGGAGCTCCCATAGTGTTTCCCCTGTTTACAGATTCCTTTCTCAGGTCAGCGCCGGCACCCCTTCACTTACTCTATCACTGTCAGGACTTCCGTTACATTCTGTGACTTTTTACATCTTCATCCCATTTTTTAAAAGGGATATACGACCATCATATAAACTTGTGCAAAGATCCTGTTGACCCACTAGAAAGTTCTTGTATGCTTTAATTTCTATTGCCTTCAGTCTTGATGTTCATTTTCGTTCTTAAGTGAATCTTCCCTCCCTCTTTCCCAAAAAGGCAGAAGAAAAGAATGAACATTCTGATTTGATGATGAACACAGCGATTTCTGAAATCTATTCAGAGAATGAAGGAAACAGGCTGGGTCTCTTCTACATCACTAGGATGTGGATCAACCTGCAAAAAAGAGCAGACTAAGATTACTGTTGCAGCATTCTCTAAAATGATTCTAGTATCTATTTCTGTTATAATTATATGATGGTTATAAGCCAAGTTGCCCAGAGCCTATTATTAATAAGTCCCAGTAGGCCACTTAAGCTTCCATATTCCAGGGCCACATAAAACATCTTAAAGGAAATCCACAATACTGTATATGATGCTGCAGACCACAAGGAAAATACTGGAAAATGTGGTAAATGGATCAGTCATAATCTATCACCACTGTAAAAACAAGTTTATGTTTCTCCTACAAATTATGAGTTGACAATAGACACTTTAATGAACAGACAACAATAAATGGTTATTTGTAAGCAGTGCAATAAAAGTCTAATTTTCTTTTGCTTTGTTTACCTCTGAATAAAGAGGTGGAGGTTGGAACCGGAATTCTGGTATGCAGGCAAACATAGGACAGCATACTTCTTCCTCACAGTTAGAGGGTTGAGGATAAGGAGGAATATGTCTAGAGAATTCTTCCTCTGATACCACATCTGCATAATTTGGTGGTGCTGAAACAGAAATGAAGTTGGAGCTAAGAAATCCATGCAAACATTACTCTCTTGTGAACTTACACAAAACTAAGAAATTTATCTAAATTTGAAGATAACAATATGGTATTTCTTCCTATAATCAGCAAGTTTTTCTGCCCATTACAACAAAATATTTAATAGAGTTTTATTTAATGACTACTAATATTGATTTTATTCTACCCTTTTGAGATGTATGTTTTATAATCAAGGTAAAAAAATATCATGAAATGTGGCTATAGAAAATAAATGAACACTCTATACTTCTGACTATTCTTCATTATCTTATTATTATGAATCAGAATCAGGAGACGTACATTTTTTTCCTGAATCTGCCATCAGCAGCTTTGTGTCCTGGATAAGTTAATACTTGTAAGGCCCTTTCCAAGAATAATGTTTTATGACTTTTTGGTAATAAGAAGAATAACAACAGCTGTAGTAGCAGTAGCAGTTAACATTTGAGCACTTAATATCTTATATCCTGTTCTTAGGTACTTTCTATGTAAAACTTCATTATCAAAGAACTTCAAAATATTTTACCTTCAGGCTGTTCTGGCAGGGTCAGTGTCAGCCAGCTCATATCCATACTGAACTGGCTGGCTACACTAGAGTTTCTGCTGCCAAAACCATTATATGGAATTGTACCAATCACTAATGGCAATTCAATCATCAATTTTTTAGCACCAGGAATGTGAATGTATACCTAATAAACCAAAAAAAAAAAAAAAAAAAAAAAGGAGAAAGACACAAATATAAGTTAAACCTCATAGTAGACAGCATGATTAATTTCTTTTTGATAGAAAATTTCTTTGTTACCTGCCACCACATCCCATTACAATTTTAAATTGTCCTGACTAAATACAATAAAGAGTATCCAAAACATAGTGAATGCTCTATGATAGGTAACTGTGGCCTTAACATACTTCATTGTACTTTGGCATGGCTTGCATAATTACTGTAGAAAATTAAGTATATGTCTTCAATGTAACAAGCACCCCTTAATGCACCTCAATTCTTTGATGTTATCTTATTAAATCCCTTGGGGGGGATAGTTTTTGATTAAAAACAAAGGCCAATCTTCATATATTCCACAACTAGTGGTAATGCTGATATAAAATGATATTTTCCCAGGTAACTGCATATATGCGTAGCTAACATGACACCAGTTATTGCTCCACTCTACATATTTTTAATTTGAAGAGAGCTCTGCTTACAGCTAAGGAATAGTCCACTCTGATAATGCAGCAATCCAGGATGGACGGAGTAACAGGTGGAATTTTTAGAGTTTTTCCATTCCACGTGTCGGTGCTCCCAGAAGCAATGTGGTTTCCTCGCACATTGGCCACCATGTGACGGACAGTCTTTGTTTTCCCACTAGCCAAATATGTCTGGGTTTGGAAAATAGCAGCTTTGGGAACAATCAGACGAGAGGAACAATTCTCTATTTCTGCATAGATTGGAATTGCTTCTCCTAGAAAGAAAATAAAAATAGGGTGGATTCAGGGACTTTTCAAAAAGTTCTCATCACAGTGAAATATGGCCATTACCAATTAAAGCTAACTTGTTCCAACAATATTTCAACAAATTGAGGAGCCCTGATGGAAAACATATTATAAATCTAAGTCAGAGAAATAAAAATTCACTGCAGTTGTGGTAGATGTTATTTTTTAATTATTACATTTTCTAATACAGAGATATTACATTAGCAATTCAAAAGACATGTAAATTACCAGTATCTATATAAATTAAGATATGCAATTAAATGATTCAGTACTATTTTAAGTATAAAATATCACTAACAAACTCATTAGTGCCTATCAAATTAAAATCTGTCCAATAGGAAAACAAAACCTTTGCTTTTAAAAAATTAATGGATGTAACAGGCAAGTTTCACAACATTATGCATCCATACTATACCATTCCATACTGCATTCCTTTCCAACAAGCCAGAACCCTGGAGTAGGGGCCAAATCCACTGCTGGAAGTGGGCCCTTTGCAAATGGTAGTTCTAATATCAATGTGAGTATTAAGTTTGTTAATGTTCTATATTCCAGCCCCATATATTTGTATATCTTAAGTCAGCGTGGAATCAGAATGTGTAACAGCATTTCACATTACAATAGTTCTCTTTTGAGCAACACAACTCTGGACATTCTTTTGAAACATTAAAATAAGATGCTGGCATTTTCCCACTCCTCTAGTTTTACTCTTTGTTCCTAAAGTAACAGTATTTAAGTCAGAGATACCAAGAGTTTTATTGGAACCTGTTCATTTTAAAATATTTAAATATTATTCATATTAAAAACAAAATTTTATTACTAGTTATATTTTAAAATACTATATACTTCATGTATTATAAAATACACTATTTAAAATCACTTAAAGTTAGCTAATAAAATGAATGAATCTTTCATTTAAAATTGCAAACATCTTGCTTACCATTACAGTATCCCTTTCTTTCAATTTTGGCACTCAGTGAGACTGGACCGGAAGTGAAAAACCAACAGCCAACCATTTTCTCTTGAGTTTTCAATACAGGTGTCTTGAAAATTTCAAATAAAACAAATGACCTTAATTAAACAATTCTGCAGAACTCATAGAATTTAAAATTATGCTTTTCTTCATAGAATAGGTGTAAAGAAATTACCCACCAAAGTCCAAATCAATCTTTCTTAATCTCATGTGACGTATTAGGCAAAATGCATACTGAAACACAAAGTGTTCAAACTCATCCCCCTTTTAGGAAAAATAAGGTGAATTTTCACATTTAAATTAGCATGTCACCATCCTATTTTATCCTGAAGTTATTTTATTTCTATTTTATTTTATTTCTATTTCATTTCACCATCCCTTAAAAAAGCAATCAAAAGCTTCACTAGTACCTATGAACACGACAGAATTATTTTTTAAGACTTACGTATAAATCATGTGAAAGGAAAAATGATACAAAAAATCAATAATCAGAGTATTATATTTATTTTGGCATTTAATAAGTGGAAGAAGTAAACAGCCTTTCCCCCTCCTTTCTTCAAAATACATCATCAGGCAGAAATTTTAGGTGTCCTTAATTTGGAATGGTTTTGGGATTTTGTGTAATGGTGCAATGACATACCCAGGGTTAACAGATCTTAAAAGGTTATGAAACACACCACTCCACTATAGTATTCTTTTCCATAGTAGCAAGAGAAATGACACAAGATTTACAATGCTTAGTTTAAAAGTTGCACACACCAAAACCTTCCTATACAACCCAAAGTTACCCGCAATATTTTTTCTTTATTTATAGAAAGAATAGTAAAAAATACGTAGTGTCTGGTTTTGGCAAAAATGAATTGCCACAATGGTCACAAAGACTTTAGAAATATTTAACTGCCTGGTTCTAATTAGTTTATATGAATACAAGACACTTAGCTTCATCAATTTTCAAATGAGTTTTGAGCAGCTGTTAAAGTCATAGCTATAAACCAGGACAGCTGGGTGCTGGCTATTTTATGGTTTTGGTCATAAGTGACCATATAACCACACCATATTTGTTATCTTTTCACAATCTAAAGGTGAACATTAGAGAAAATTCTATTTCTTTTTCATGTGAAAATAGGAGTCAAACAACTTTTAACTGCTGGCTTTCTCCTTGTTTTTAAAAACATTGGCTGGAAAAAGAAACCTCCAACACTAAAAATACATCTTTGTCACATCAGTATCATAATGGAAAGTTTAAATTATCTCAGTATTTTCTATGAAGTAAAAAAATCATTCATTCATATTTAAATGAAGAACCATTAGGTCTTAGTAGCTATCATGAAAGTACAAGGTATAATTTTATATTATTTTGATAATATGGGTTTAGATAAAAGAATCTAGCTCATTAGCTCCCATCTTGCCTATTCTGTTGTTACTTATAGCCTGATCTTTCTTATCAGTCTACAGTATTTCTGGTGATTATGAGAAGTTCAATGCTTTAATGTGGCCAAATCTGTCATAAGGAAATGATAAGTGAAAGGATCTCGGCGGCAGCTGCATGCACTTACTTAATGTTAGAAAATGACATGCAGAATGGAAGGATACATAGCATAATGGCCTGAGCTTCAATAACAGGCTGAGCGTGATTAATACTCTTCCATAATTACTGTTCCTCAACCTGCTATTATTGAAGAGTTTAGAATATCACAGTCCTGTGAATGTGGCCGCTCTGGTAAAAGTAACCACTCTCTGTGTGTGCAGTATTGTTATTAAGCCTTATTAATGCATTTCAAGCCTGTGTAACTTTTTGGCAAAAGAAGCCCTGAACAGCAGGGACATAATCAATAGTATTAACACACACAATTTGTAATTTGCCCAACCTAGAATCATATATTTGTAGTGAATGCCTATGGGTTACAAGATTGCATTTTCTAAACCATCAGAAAGTGACAGCACAGACTACCGCTAAACTGGCTAGATACAGATAACACTACTGAAAGGAAGCAGGAAGGGAAGAAAGGAGGAAGAGAGGAGGAGGAGGAAGAGAAAAAGGAAGAACTTACTAATAATGCCGGTGTGTTGACATCAATATGACTAACAACCTGGAGTTCCCGCTTTACACTCTGATCAGGTACCTTGGGCCGTTCCAAAACTGCCCTCACACAGTACTGAATACTTCCGTATTTCCCGGTAAAGGAGGTGACCAAAGGTCTGAAACAAACCAAAGACATTAATTTATAAGTTTATTTTTCAGTTAAACAAAACCAGGAAAAGCATGGTTTAAATGTTTTAGATTTGGGGAAAAAAAGGACAGGCAGGGTAAGTCTGTCTAGGGACTCTGCTATTCAGCATAAACATGCAGACTTGAGAGAGAGAAGATAACCTGGTACCCACACATTTGGACAGACATATCACAGGGAAAGATAATCACAAATTTATGTAGTTTCACTTACTCAGATGGAAGTTGAAAGCGAAATGGAAATTCATGTTTTCCAGGCTGTAATAAAATGATACCTTCACCTATAAAAGATATTATATTTTATTTTAATTAAGGTTAATATCAGATCAAGAGGTTTTACAACCATATTTTTAAAGAAGGTATTCCTGGCTATATAATGCAGTATGCTCCCAAAGTTCATTAAACAGATTTAGAGAATTAAAACTGAATCAGTTTTTAATAATATACACACACAATTTCATTCTCAAATAGACCAATTACACAATTTCCATAAAGTGCTAGAGCCCACAGCTCCAACATACACCTATATACATGTGTATACATGTATATAGATGTATGTATGTATGCATAAAAATTCACAATTGTTTACCCTACTCTATTATACTAACATGATATACCAATATTAAATTGGACCTAGAATTAATTTATTGAAGGATAGATTTATTTTGGATATACCACAAAAATCACATTATGTATTCTTTGGGCAGAGATGGAAAAGGAAAGTGAAAAATTTATGAATATTAATAGTGGGTATTATATTATAAAACAGCAAACCAACAAGACAAATTTACCCTAGTGCTCTACTGATGAATAGAGTTTCTTGGTGGTTAACTTGGGATAAAGGGCTTTACCAAGCACAGCCATGGCCCTTTGCTTTGGGTTGCCAGCTCCATTATTTATGCAGCGGCTTATCACTGATTGTGAGAAGGCCAAAATGCAGGGTGTGGAGGGACTGTGTAATGCCAGAGGCACCGCTGAACCTCTAATGAATGTACACAGACAATCTGTGTAATTCAGATCCAAAGCTGACCCCATGGTTTCACTGTGGGTCGGTGGCTCTCCTGAGATACTTATAAACTTTCCCTTCACTGAATGCTCAGATTTAATACTAAATTCCCTCATTGTGGGGGGATGGAGGGCAGCTAAATAATAATAAGAAGGGTGAGCACAGAAAGAGAACTTTGTCAGAGATTTGCCTGGGCACCTGACACTAAAATTAAGATTTCCACTTTATCCATTCATTGAAAACAATTTTAAAGAGCAGAAATCACTACTGAAATGGGATGGGTTTTTTTCTCACTTAAATACTAGAGTTTTACGAACTTAAACCATTCAGCTAACATTCCAACCTTGTCTGTACTTTTAGAAAATAGGAATACATTAGTGGCCCACAAAGTATTCTGAATCTATCCTCAATTTTCAATGTGTAATACATTGGGGGGGAAAAGTAACATAGGTGCCACTAAAGACCATTTGAATAGAAATACTCCACAGGTGGGTGACTTGGAGGCAAAGTGAACAAGTCACAGGGACGTGAGATCATGATAAATGACAATGCTAGGGCGAGCATAGGGGCTAGGTGTGCTCAGAAGTGTCCCAGCAGAGAGAGAGAGAACTGGAAGCCAGGGAAGCATCTCAACTTTACAGCGATCAAGTGAAAGGCTCAAGGCAATCCCAATATTCTTCAGAGAGCTGGACTAAAGTTCTAATTTGTAATCATTAGATTACAGAACATGACCAAGTACAGGTATTTAAAAATGTTTAAAAATGCGGATTTCATTTGAGTTCAAAATTTAGATTTTTCTTAGATTTCAGGTACTGTTGATAATCCTCAAACAGACCAGGGGTGGAAAGGGGACTAGACATTTGTACACAAGTAATGACCACACAGTGCTAGAACGTAGAGCATCCACATAGGAACGTGGGTGGGCCTGACACCTCAAGAACCTGAGGGTTGGAATGGAGATGAGTAGGAAGGGGTTTAGATGAAGGGAACAGCATGAGGAAGAGCATGTCAGGAATGTGTGGAGAACAGCATTGCCCAGGATATTAAAAGAGGATAAGAGAGAGAGATGAAGTTTCCCTTTCACAGGGAAACAAATCAACACAAGAACTATATCAGTTAAAATCAGATTTCCAATCATCTCAAAACATAAACAGGAAAAAAAATTGAAAAACTGATAAAAATGGGTTATAGTACTCAGAATGAAATCTTTGTTTTCTTTCCTTCTTTTTAATTTTTATTGTTTCAAATTAATAATGTTCACAAGCTGAATCATGTGCCTATTGCTGCTTCTGTTCTCATGGCTCATTACTTCTGTCTTGTACACTGAGGACTATAAAGTCACAGGGAGATGTTTAATTCGCTAATGGTCTTATAGCCAAAGTTCATAATTAAAAGCTTTTTCATGAACCGTGGGATCTAGAGAACCATTACAGAGGTAGAGGCTGGGGCTCGGGAAGGGTGAGGGACTTGCATGAGGTCACACTGCTGGTGGGTGACCAAGAGCTGAAAAAATTCTCTGGTTTTGTCTTGTTGTCTTTTTACCATAGTTCCTCAATAAAAATATGAAGAAAATCAATCACAATGATAGCAAGAAGTTGGATTAGATTAACATGTCAAAGAATGGTCTGGGGAGAGTTTTTGAAAATAAATCCCACGGCCACATTTCCCAGATACCTAGATTTCTAAAAGTCTCTACAGGTGACTGAAATATCGCCAGGTTTTGTAATTAAATGACCCTGAGAATCTATGACTATGTTAAATTACTAACTTCTTCCAAGGTATAGATATGTTAGGAGTCATTTTTTTCCCCTCATATAAAAGAGACTAGGATTTTAAGTAAAATATAATTGTTGCCAATATCTGTTATGATAAATTCTAAAGCAAGTTGAAGATTTACAAATTGTCTAGGTTTAGACATTCCATTCCATCAGGATGAAAAAATGAGACCTGACTTGTGAATTAAAAACTACTTGTTAGCCCAGATGTTACCAAAGCAAATTTTCACTGCTAATCCCAAATTCAACTGCTTTTAATCTACATTTATTTATTCAGTAGTTATGGGCCCAGAGATACAGATAGTCCAAAGTCCTGGAGAAATCTCTCTTCCATGGCCTTTACACCATTCAGCCATCTTGAAAATCTGTGTGGTCTGTTACCACTGGGGGAGGCATGCATTGGGTGATCTGGACATCACACTGATGAAAGGGCTTGGAGGCACGTAAGAACTGCCACCTAACACACTGTTCCTTATTTATCCACAAGAAAGCTTGGGTTCCAAACATGGTTTTAAAACCTCACTACAATTTTGGGATCACTTGGATTATCACAAACTTTGAGGATTTAACTGTGGACAGTCTACTTCTTCATAGTAGGATAAGGCAAAATGGCACGTTCTATTTTGTGTATATCAAGGGTTAGGTATATAGATATAATGCATTTTACTCTTCAAGGAGGGAGGGTACATACTCTTATTTTATTTGATTTGCTGATGAGGCAGCAAGGTGAAAGTGTAAAATAGCTTCCATTCACTGAAAGAAGACTAATATCCACCATTCCTAGTATTTTTGTGATTAAGGAGATCAATTTTTGTACCTACTATTAATGGAACACCCACGCAGTGGGTCCTCGTATGGGTACTTCTGGAAAATCTACACTACTAACTGGACCTCATAAAAATGACAAGAAGGATAATCCAGAAATTTCCAGGCGGCATTGTCACTAAAGGCCTTTTGGTAGGGGTGGTGTGGGGTAGGGAGAAGAGGAGGGAGGAAGAGGATGCGAAGGAAGGAAAAAGCAGCAGTATCAGGTAGAGGCAGAACTCTAAGTTGTCCTGCTTCCCAAAAGACGGAAACCAAGCATGATGGTCAAGCCTAGAAACACCTCCTTTGAACTCTTAACGCTCAGGAACTACTTACTTCCCTCTTCCCAAGTTTCTGCTAATTCATCATGAACCAAGAACCAATATCTAGGTCCCGTTTGGATCTGAGTGGAAGCCATCAAGCACTGGGCCCCCCAGAATGGAACCTCAAAGACACTGGTTCCGTCCTCCATTCTTCAGGCCACAAGGACCAGGACCTAGATCCCAGATTCCCCCGCTGTCCAATCAGAGGTTCCCATGGCAACACTGCAATGGCCCACACCCTTCGTTCGCTGTTCTAGAAGATCCAGGGACTCCTGGTTATTGGTTAGGCCCGGGTCAGCCAGGGGCAGCGCGCCAGGTAGACCTGCGCACCCTAGCTCCTCCTCTCTCGGTTGCCGTGAGGTTGGGCCAGAGGCATTGTTACCCACCACTCACCTGCGACCACACCGAGGTGCCGGCGTCCACGGGGCAGCCCCCACCTCTAAAAGCCTGCCCTGAGCCCACCTGCCAGGTGGGCATCCCGCCGGCGCGCCCCCTCCCAGCCCCTCCCTGGCCCTGCCACGGCCTGGTGGGGAGACCCAGGCGGCCGCCTGCGCTCACCGGCCGGGGGTTCTTGCAGACTCAGGCGCACGTTCAGGTATTCCACCTCCGAGGCGGCGGCCGGGGTCGCGGCGCTGATGCCTGCACTCGGGCCCCAGGCGGCGGTGGCACGGCCCTGGGCCTCTAGGCGCAGCGCTCGCAGGGCCACCGGCTCGGCCGCCTCCAGCAGCACGTGCCCGGCCACCGTCTCGCCGCTCGAGTAACAGCCCTTGCGCTCGTCCTCGAACACCAGACCCAGGTTCTTCACGCGGCCCTCGGAGCCCACGGCCGCCGCGGACCCCGCCTCGCCGCCCATCTTGCCGGGCGACGCGGCCCCGCCACAGAGGTCGGCAGAGGCCCGGAGCCGGGGTCACGAGCCCCGCAGCGCCGCTGTCACGGGCGCTGGCCGCACGCTGAGGGCTGCCGCGGCCCCTGTGAGGTACCTGGTGGAGCACCAGCACGCCTTGGGCCCTGTCGCTTTAACAAACCCAGCTGGGACTGAAAAGGGGCCGGGACAGCCCACTCCCAGCGGGCGCCCATTGGCCAGCTGTGAGCCTTGCTTCTTGCCGATTAGTTGTAAATGGCTAGTGAGTCATTTCATTGGCGCTCCCAGGCGTGGGCTGGCGCAGGAAGGCAGTGCGTGATCAGGGAGTGTTGGCCAATCGGGAGACGCAAGCGTGCACGTGCACAGGTCGTTTATTGGCTGGGGCAAGGCACAGTCCTGGGGCACGGACCAATAGCGAGGCGGTGCGCCCATGTGGACAGACAGTGAGAAACAATATCTGTCAGGGAGGGGGAGGAACAAGGTACCTCCAGCTCCCGGCGTGGCAGCCGTTCCTATGGTTACGAACGGGGGCGGGGTTTCTAGTAGCGTGAGGACTGTTTGCAGGAGTCACAGGGTTCACGCTAGAACAAGAAGTTGTGGCTGCAACTGGCTTGTGTTTATGATTACATCTGCAATGCTAGAGCGGAAATAGATGCCTTGGAAAATAGAACTCGGCGGTGTTTCCCTGTGAGACCTTCGGGGCAGCCACATTGGAACTTTCCTGAACAACTTGGACTTTACTAACTTCCAGGTTCCTGAGCCCTGCCCCTCCTGCGTTTCAGAACTCCCAGCCAAGGTAAGAGCCGCAGACAAGAAAAATGAAGGCTGTGGTTCTAAACCTGGTACGACTCCTAAGGCGTTCTGCTCACAGGCTCCGCAGTCTCGCTGAGCTGGGAATGGCGGGAAGTCTTTATTCTTCCTGTTCTAAATAAGGTCATAAATCAGGTTGTTTGTGCCCCACCCTAAAGTATTTCCTGACCTCAGTATTATATCCACAAAAATTTCCAGTTGCCTTAATAACTTTGTTTCCCCACGCCCATCGCTCCTCCCGCGTGTCCTGTTTCATTTTCTTTAAGTCACCATTCCTTCTCTGTTCTAAATTTTTTTCACCATCTATTGTATCATAGCTGTCACTATCTGGCCATCATTGTATAACCTTTCAAGTTCTCCCCCTTAGCAAAGTTCCACAGTTATTGTTATCATGTATTTATTAATCTCATAATAAGATTAAAAATTTTTCTTGGTGTAGCTTGGAAGAAAGGGAGGGAGGGAGGAAGG
>CAUYSK010075676.1:0-19485 GCA_963575035.1 Avahi laniger
AGCTGGGACTACAAGCATGCACCACCATGCCCGGCTAATTTTTTCTATATATTTTTAGTTGTCCAATTAATTTCTTTCTACTTTTAGTAGAGACGGGGTCTCGCTCTTGCTCAGGCTGGTTTCGAACTCCTGAGCTCAAACAATCCACCCGCCTCGGCCTCCCTGAGAGCTAGGATTACAGGCGTGAGCCACAGCACCTGGCCCTTCTCAATTTCTTAATCTGGTCATGGTGGAACATCTTCCTATAGTCTCCCAAGTGACACTCCATGGGCAAGCCCTGAGAGGAACATTCAAGTTCCCCAGGACCTAACAGAAACACTATACTAATCTGGAGCTCAGCAAATTGTTACAAAATAGACTAGGCAGGTACCAAGATATTGTAACTACCTGGCCTGGGGAAAGTGCTGGGCACTTTCTTCCCTTGAAATAGAGGGGCCGGACTGCTTTGCAGCTGCTTCGGCTGTACTGTAGCGCCCTTAGCTAATTACAATACTAAAATCCCCGCCTCGTGGAAAATTATATCATTAACATAACGTGGGTTGCGAGACAGCTTATGATGAGAATACTGTGCCAGTGAGATTTGTTTCACCCTGGGAACAAGCAAAGATACAATGTAAAAACTTTGCATTTCTCACTGGGAAGAGATTTAAAGCAACACCACAGGGTGGGTGGCTGCGAATTTTGCTAGCAAGGGGCTCCTGCAGAAGAAATTCCTGTGCCACCCAGGTGCAAGTGCCCTAATAAGTAACTTCTACTAAACTCATTTAACACCCCAAGCTGGACTTGTTGGGGTCATTCTTCAGTCTCTCACTTTCAGTTTGGGGGGTGGTTTTTCTATCCTGTCCCGGATTGTCCCAAAACAAGTCCCAATCAGCCCTGCCCACAAAGATCGTCCATTCCACTCACACCTCCCAGTCCCCACACTGTGGAGTTTCTACCCACCTGTAGGCAGAAATTTGAGCCCTGCCAGGGATCTGAAGTTCTCTCTCCATCTCCTCCTTGCTAGTACCCAGGTAAGTAATCAGCAGATCCAATCGGTTAATACGGAAGAGCAGCTCCTTCAGGAAGGACAGGTTGCTTTCCTCCAACATTCTCTTTTCACGGAGTCTCTCGAATAACATCAAGGCATCCTTGATGGGTTCCTGCCTCCTTTGTGGGATGTGGTCCAGGCTTAGGAACTTGAGGGAAGCCAGCTCGTCACTGTCTATTTCTTCCCCGATACTGTAGAGACGTCCGCTGAAATCCATCCTTGTCAAGAGGTAGTAGAATGTAGTGGTCGCCTAGGTTAAAACGTAATGATACGTTCAGATGAGGAAGAAAAGTACCACATACCGGTTTGTCCCTTCATCAAATGCCACTGCATCTACTATATGCCAGATGTTGTGCTGTGGATATAGGGAAGGAAAAAAAACCGCACAGGACAAGTTCCTCCTTACTGTTTGGGAAGGTAGGTAAACAAACGAGTCAGTGGTCACAGAGCTGTGACCAGGGTGCGGTAGGAATGCAGAGGGAGGAGCCCTAACTCAGCCTGAGAGAAGGGCTTCCTGTAGAGAAAGCACAGTTCTAGCAGGAAACAAGTGGAGGCAGAAGGTCCAAGTCAATTCAGGTGGGCTCAAGGAGCTCCGGAAAACAGCCACCAAGGGGCTGGGACGGAGAGTGACGGCACAGAGGCACGGAGCGGTAGCCAGGAACCACGTCGCAAAGGGCCTCACTCTGAGGGGCGGGGGTTCAGGCTTTGTCCTGGAGGGGGTGGGGACCTACGACGGGATTGTAAAAATGGGAATGACGTCATGCAATTTGGGATTAACACCGAAAGTGTGGAGGACAGATTGGAAGACTTGGAGGCGGGGACCTACAAGGACTTATTTGGAGGAGGCATTTAGGCAGGGGAGGGCAGGAGTGATGGGGTCTGGTTGAAACAGTGGCGGTAGGAGGACATGGAGCAGCACTGTCCCCAAAGGGCCCAAGGACCAGCCCCAGCTGCTCAGGAACCCAAGTCTGGAAACCGAACCAGTCAACCCTGACAGCCCTTTCAGCTGTAACAGTCTCTGCATCAGGCTAACGTGGCATTTTCCCACGTACGCGTGTGTCTAAAGGAGAGGGCAGTGCTTCAGGAAATCCCAGGCAGTCTTCACGCCAGCGGCCCGGGATCCAGGACTTCTTGAGTCCCAAGGCTCGACCCCCTTGAACGACATCTCCCCGACCCTTCCTGCTCTGACTGGCCCTGTCCAAGCAGTGAAAGGAGCCCTGGGAGCAGCGTTCGAGCTCGATTCTTCACAAGAACTATACGTGGACACGGCCCCCTAATGCAGGCGACAGTGTCACTGTCCCAGGAAGGTGCCCGTGCAGTGGTTAAGAGCTTAACCTTCGATCAAGCCTGGCTGGGGCACCAGTGCTGGGCGGGCAGCTCACTTTCTCATAGCATTAGTTTCCTCCTCTGTAAAATGGAGATCAGAAAAACACCCATCTCCTAAAGTTGTTGTGAATATGTGAGATAATGCACTTAGAATGCATTTAGAGTAATGCCCAGAAACTAAAGAATGCCAAATAAACGTTAGCCTAAAAGAAGGAAAAAGCTCCTGTGCGTGGGGCCCTGACCCGCAGATCGCAGGACCCTGAGCTCTTCTCTCACTCCCCCAGTTTTCCCATCTCGTCAACCGAAATGTGAAAATTCTGTTGGAAGCAGTGATTCCCCAAATCTTCAAAGTGGAAGGATTTGTTGAAGCCTTACTCAGACGCTCCCTTTCCCGTAAGAGGTGACGGGTGGCTACACGTGAGAACCGAAACTAGAAAACCCTTCTGTTCCGTGCTGCTCCATCGCTTCTACCATTCCACAGACTCTATACCCTTGGGTACCACCTTACCCTTAGATAACCTTAACCTATTTGGACCTGTTTCCTCCCTGCGACAAGGCAGAGGGGTTCCTGCATCTTTAAGCTCCCTGCATTTGCTAACATTCATGGATGCAAACACAAACGCTGACCCTAACACTTAGAGGTAGTGATCAAGTGAACTACAACCCATGCACTTTCTACAGCTGATGCTAAAACAAAAATATTTTTGATTAGAACATTAGACTAAGTTTTCAAAGTTTTTAAAAGTGGTCCAAAAGACTTTGAAAACTTTTAGATTTTCCTTTCAAAAACACCGCCCCCCGCCATTATTGTAGCAGTGGTTTTCCTGAAGCGTGTTTAAAATCACGGGTACGTGTGAAAATGCCACATGGTCTGATTTAGAGACTGTTACAGTCGAAAGGGCTGCCACGGTTGACCGGTTCAGGGGTTGACTGGTTTGTGAAAATTGAAAACACATAAATTATAATAGGGTCACATTATCATACACCACACACACACACACACACACACACACAAAGATATATTGATATAATATGCAGGTGTGTGTACCTGTTGCTTTTTTCCCCCTCACTTAATATTTATGATGAACATTTACCCTCTACCATTAAATATTCTTCTTTGGAACATTTTTAATGTTTTTTGATTTTTGGCATGTGGACATATCAAAGTTTATTGTAAGCAATCTTCTATTTCTTTACTGTTAAAAATGATGTTGCATTCAGAGGCCTGTTCATTTATCTTGCTCATATCCTGGATTATTTCCTTAGAATAAATTGTTAGAATTATGAGGTTTCAAAACCTCTTTCCTCCCTTTTGATTTAGAGCTTACATCATTGTTGAGGCAAGTTTTCTTGATGTAGGAAACTGACAGGGACAACGACTCACAAGGATACACGTTGCACTAGGTTCATGAAGTCTGGAAAGCCTAAATCTTTCACTGCAAAAGCAGTCAATTATTATAAAAATACTTCTATTTAAGAAAGATATTTTAAATATGTGGCCAGCACCTAACAGCCCATGTTCAAAGTACAAGAAACAAAAACCGCTGGGCATACAAGAGAACAAACTAGTGAGCCTATTCCTTGATATATGCACCGTGGAAATGCACGTGTGCTCAACAGGGCACGGACGTGGAGTCTCACCACAGTATTATGCATAGCCCTGATTTACTAGACACAACTCAAATGTCCTTCAAGAAACGAATGGCTAGATAGTCTAAGGTACAAGCATAATGCAGAATAGTATGTGAGAGTTAAGAATAATGTGCTCCACCTTCCGAAGTATAAATGGATAGCTATCCAAGATATGCTGGAAAGAGTGAAAAAAAACAAGCTGCAATATAACAAAAAATCATACCATCTGTTTCTAAAAAACACTCAAAGCAATACAGTAGATTTTCAGAGACTACAGACAGATACGTAAAAGCAGGAAATAAAAGGTAAGGAGGTTCTAGAAGGAGACACATCAAACTCATAATGTTCCCCCTACAGAAGGGAGAAAAAGGCCGTGTGTGGTGGCTCACATCTGTAATCCTAGCACTCTGGGAGGCTGAGACGGGTGGATCGCTCAAGGTCAGGAGTTTGAGACCAGCCTGAGCAAGAGCGAGACCCTGCCTCTACTAAAAAAATAGAAAGAAATGATCTGGACAACTAAAAATATATAGAGAGAAAAAATTAGCCGGGCATGGTGGCACATGCCTGTAGTCCCAGCTACTCGGGAGCCTGAGGCAGTAGCATGCTTGAGCCCAGGAGTTTGAGGTTGCTGTGAGCTAGGCTGACGCCATGGCATTCTAGCCTGGGGAACAGAGTGAGACTCTGTCTCAAAAAAAATAAAAAATAAAAATAAAAAAATAAAAATAAAAATAAAACAGAAGGGAGAAGAAAACCAGGATGCGGGGGGTGAAGGAGTGAGGAAAAGGGATTTGCCATTTTCTGTAATGTCTTAAGTGAACATCTGCAGCTATTATCTGTGTAAATGAAATTACTGTTAAAATACTGGCTTGGGTGTGTTCTAGGCAGGAAATGAGACTGTGGGGGTCGGCCAGGAAGGAAGGCGCAGTTCCTCCTCTGCCAGGTAAGGAGACCAGCTCGCAGGGCAGTAGCACCATCACACTTGTGTTCTTAAAAGAAAACAAAATATTAAAACCTAAATTTTAAAAAGCACTTAGAACTAGAACCTTATTTTCCTAAAAAATAGAAACTTGCACACATTTCTCTCAGAAACTAAAAAATCTAAGAGATTAAATATAAGGAAGACTAAATATAGAGGATCTGAGTAGCACAACTGACAAACTCTAACAGGTATGTACCGTCAATAGAAAATGCACCTCCTCTTCAAACATATGCAGACAGACATTGACTACAATGAAAATCTTAATAGATTTCTGAAAAGCAGAAATAATACAATGCAGATTCTCTGACTACAGTGCAATGGTATTAGAAGTTACTAATGAAAAATGGCCACGTCAAATACACTACAAAAAAAATGCACCACATTGAGGTGGCTTTTTCAACACATGGTGTTAGAATAATTGGGCAGACTTCTTAGAACAAATTGAAATGGATATTAAACTCCTTACATCAAAATAAACTGCAGATGAATCAAAGATCTAAACCTTAAAATTAAAGTATTAAGAAAAGAAACACTGAATTTTTAAAAATCATTTTGCAGTGGTGAAGAACCTTTCTAAGTATAAAAGAAAACCTAAAAGCCATTAAAGAAAAGATTGAAAAATTTCTTTATATAATAACTAAAATATCCTGAAAAAATAACACAAACAGAATTTTAAAATAAATAAACTTTGCGCTGGGAAAGAAAATAGCAACATATATGATTTTAAAAGAGAGGGGCTCATTTTCTTAAAATAGAGTTTCTATAAGTCAGTTAGGAAAAAAAAAAAGAGAGAGAGATCAGGCACAGTGACTCACAGTGACTCACACCTGTAGTCCCAGCTACTCCGGAGGCTGAGGCAGCAGGATCCCTTGAACCCAGGAGTCTGAGTCTGCAGTGAGCTATGATGTTGCCACTGCACTCTAGCTTAGGCGACAGATTAAAACTGTCTCAAAAAAGAAAGAAAGGAAAGAAAGCAAGAACTCAAGCAAGCAGACAGTAACTCAATGTATAAATAGGTAAGGATCACGAACAAACGGTTCAGAGAAAAGTAAGTCCAGGCAACTTTCTATTTTAAGACCAATGGCTTTTAAACACTTGAAAAGATGCTCAACCTCATTTACAATAAGAAAAAAACAAATTGAAAGGCCATTTTCAACTACCGCATCGGCAAAGTACAAAAATCAGAGCACGCAGTGTTGTGAGATGGTGGAAATAAAAACAGGCAGGTGAGAGCCGGGCGCGGTGGCGCGGGCCGGTAGTCCCAGCTGCTCAAGCGTGTGGCTGCAACCCAGGAGTTAGAAGCTGCGGTGCACTATGATCACACCTGTGAGTAGCCACTGCACTCTAGCTTGGGCAACATAGCAAGACCCTGTCCCTAAAAACCAAAACAAACAAGTAGGTGGGTAATTTAGTCATCTCTGTCAAAATATGAAATGCTCATACACTTTGGCCCCACAATTTAACTTCCAAGAGTTTTTCCTACATTCAGTTAAACATTAAGTGTACTCAAAAATATATACGAGGCTAATAATCACGGTAGCATGGCTTGAAATAACAAAACGGCAGAAACAACTATTGATCAGTATAAGAAGAGTCGGGTAAGCTATGGAGCATGTTTGCTGGGACTCTATTCAGCTATTAGAATGGGAGAGCAATGTGGTTGACTATGTGTGACCTACATAATGTATTGATTAGTGCCTGTATTTGTGTATTCACAGAAGCGCTCTGACAAAAAGCACACAGGAAGCTGCTTGGGTAATGTCTAAGGAGAGAGGAACCTCAGAGCTGGCCATGGGTGTGGGGAGGCCTGAGCGGGAGGTAACAATGAGGTTTGCTGTTTCCATACCCTTTTGCACGGTTCGCACAGTTTGAATTTTTACCATGTGTATGTGCTTCTTTACTTATTCTAAATGTACCTATACCCAAAATAAAATCTCTATTTAAAGACCCATTTTCAATCATATACTGGAAAGGATCTAAACTAGGTTCTCTCCTGTTTAATGCCATTAAGTCAACTGTCTTTAATATTTTAAATCAGTTCTAACCTTTGTTAAAATCTCATTTTACAGAATAAAATCAACCAAGAAATCAAATGAAAGCAGGACCTCCTTTTTCCTCCCCACAATTATTTTTTTCTGAGGATAACAATGCATAGTGTATTCCATTTAGAAAAATGCAGAAAAGAGAAAAAGGAAAATAAAAATTACATATAACTCCACCATCCAAAGATATATACCTAATAATATTTTACTGTCTTTCCTACCAAATATTTTGTGCATATATAGAGGATATTATTAATATCAATGAGGATTGTGGGTTGTACTGATGTCGAGAAAGGGGGAAAATTAGAATTCAAACCACTGTATCTTAGACATTTGTTTAAAAAAACTTAATCCTGACTTGTAGCGGTCAATGCTTTTATTCAGTGAAAATTACGTGGTAGGAAATTTTTGAGAGATCTGATTTTCTTATCAAAGTTTTCTAAATATTTCTTATTTCTATATTTGGATCAGTGAAAGACCTCAAGTTTATGTGTAAAGATATAACTTCCCTTAGTCATGAAATTGTTGTGGCCTCTACTTTTTGTCACTAATAACCTGTATTCCCGTGCCTGTGTTTTTCAACTTGTTTAGGAAAGTTTTGAGATTAATGTACTTAATAGTCCTACATGGTTGGTTTTAAACATTAGGATAAAATTGATTTTCAGTAGCATAGTTTAATGTATTGAATAAGATAGCATTTTATGTTAGAAATACCAAAATGCTGGTATTCTACTGCCTGTGCAAAATATATTTTTTAAAAAGCAAATTTGAATAGACATATAATAATGGGGCTATCATAAATATAAGCACCTCTCTAAAGAATCCTTAGTTTCAGGTGTTGAATTATAGACCAGTTCAAGCATGTACCGTTTTTGCAGTTCAGTCTTAAACATTTCTTTTAAGAAAACAGTCTTGAATTTCACATGCTGCTATTTTCACATTTTGCCATTTTACAGTGCCATTTTGTTTTGAATTCATACATATCACCATTTCCCCTTTTCATTTTCTAAGATGACTTCTTGTCTGAGACAAAGAGAAAGATAACTACTACAGTGGTGGGGTCCAGAGTTTAAGATATATTATTTTATCCTAGAACTACATATTATCAGTTTAAAAATCCATATGCATAAAGAATGTACCACTTAACTTCTTTTCATAAGCTAACATTTTTTAAAAGTTACATTTAGATTTGTTCTCTTTTGCAGCTACATTTGAAAATGATAGAATTAAAAAGTTTTAAGTAGTTATCATTTCTTCTGCTGATATGTCCATTAAAATGGCTCTTTTGAAAGTTCCCCTTTCATGAACACACCTAAGAAATCTTATACAGACACTTCGCAGCATTCAACTGGCTGATACTGTTTTCTTTGATACAGCTTCCACACTGCGTGTTCATTTTAGCATATTTTGTTATTGGCAATTCGATATATTTCATGTTGGCAAAATATTAGCTCGATTTGGGGACTTATTATAGAACTACCCTTATTAAGTAGCATAGGAAATGTTCTTGTAATTGTCAGGGTCTCCTAATATTTATCTCAATTCTTTTATAAGTCTATGGAAATTATTTAATTATTTTAAAGCTTACACTTTTGTAAATATGTCACTTCTGAGTTGTCAAAAAATTACTTTGAATACCTTAGTATTTGCTGTATTTTTTTGTGTATATATAACATGTCTTCATTCAGAATGGGATATATATGTGCCTCCCAATACTGTTATGTCTGCTATCTTTATATGCCAAATTGGTTGAACATTGTAATGACTTGGGAATAAACTGCTCAGAATTTTTTTTAAATTTACATGTATATATTTTTCTTATATTTGAAGACAACATATTTCTGCAGTATTAACTGATTTTTTTCACTGATAAATATATCTTGTATTGTAAGTACATCTTGATGTCTTTATTTTTTCTTCTACAGTATGAGTTTTAATATCTGTGAAGCATTTAATTATATGGTCATAATTTACATAACCAGTCCCTGATTACATTCAGTATGAACTTAAAATACAAATCCATAAGTATACCTCTGATTATTTTCTTAGAATGATTTCCTAAAAGTAGTATTACTGGGTCAAAAGAAATAAATTCTTCGGGCTCTTATTACATAATAGCATTTTTGGATGGGATACAGTAAAAAACAATACAATGCAAGGTAGGATGACGTGCGAGTTTGGATGTAACGTGATTGGTGCTCCTGTCCTCCGTAGCCATCTTATCTCCCTTCATTTTGTTACCTTTGCTGTAACGTGACACAATGCTTTTTAAGTGGTTTTCCCACCAAAGCATCATTGACACTTAGAAGGGAAAATGCTGATGTGGCTTCTTTTCTGGCCCAGATTTTCCAGGACACGCTATCGTATGATAGTCTTTTTTGTTTTCTGGTTTTTGTTTAGGTACCATCTCTTTAGTCATAGTTATGACACCACTAACAACGGGCCATCCAGCACCGTAAGAACAGAGATCTCGCTGTAGTTCTTATTTTATGGGCCCTAGATTCTCTGCACAACTTTGTAGGCTAGAAACTTTGTTAAGCTAATATTTTTATTAATAAGATAACATTTTTTGCAGTATATTTTGTTCCTAAAGACAGTAAAAGCAACACTTGTTCCATAGAGAAAGTGCAGAAAAGTATAAAAGGAAAATTAAAAATTACTTAAAAACTTGCCATTTGGAAGTAATTCTTTGGTCATATTTTGTGGCTTTTTCCCAATTTTAGTCACATATATAAAATATATATAAAACAAATTTGAATATTTTGCCATATAAGACATACATTTTATATAATATCTGGTAAGTAATAACTTGATATAAATATGTTTGTATTATGTAAGTATATTTATATTTCATATAACATATTTATGCCCCAAAGTATTTAGATATAAATAAATGTTTATATGATGAAATATAAATGTTTATTACGTATATATCCATATAAACACAAAAATATTTTTCTTATCTTATTTTACTGCCTCTGAAGAAACTGCTATTATCATCCCCATTTATTACTATGAAAAATCACAGCTTAGAAATAAGCTACTAGGAGAAAGTCAGGCCCCCATTTAAGTATCTCGCTTAAGGGCTTCAATAACAGACCCGGTAAAGATTTAGATTTTATTCTACTTGCACTTGAAAGGCAGTGAAATAATTTAACGAAGAAAGACCTAAAATTATTATAGAACATGTTTAGAGATAATAATTTTAAAAGAGCAAAAAAAACAAAACAAAACAGCAAAACCACAAAAAACAGGCGTTTTTAACAAATCCACTACAGCAGAGAAAGGGTCAGAGCCTTACAAAGGAAGTGCTAGAGTCCCAGAGTCCCATTCTACTACTGTCTCATATGCCACAATTCACTGCAAATACATTCCGTGTAATCACAAGCAATCTTTCTAGCAATATTCCAGCAGCATCCTAGCTCCTTCAGTGATAACCACCCAAAGGTGGGAAGGGGAACAAAACTTGCATTAACCTTCTGAGATAAAAATCTGCATCTCATCCAAAGCTCAAGAGTACCTGAAAGCCACTCACTCTCAGGCCCAAACCCCTAATCTATTGGTCCCCAGCCAGGGACTTGGTTTCATGGAAGACAGTTTTTCCACGGACCAGGGATGTGCGTGGGGTGATGCGAGGCCTGTTTCCTAGCAGGCACTAGGCCGCGGCCTCGGGGTTGGGAACCAGAGCCCTAACCGATAGATTTACCACTGCCTGCCATGCAGGCTGGCTGCCCCAGACTGTGGGCTCCCCCAGAACCGGACAGATGTCCCCTCTGCGCACAAACATTGTCCACAGCAAGGCCCTGCAGCCAGGGTGTTCAAACAGCCCAGTAAAGGCGTTCAAACCTCAACAAAACATATAATCTCATAATTTTCAAACAGAATGAAATTCATAACTTCACCTGTAAATGCTTAATCCCATGAGTAGAGGTCTCTGATTTTGTCTGTTTATGCATCCCATTGTATTATTCTTTGGACAGTTCTAAATCTTTTTAATTTCTCAAAAGAATAAATAATCGAATTCCCAGCACCATGTGGGTGTGTGTCTGCGTGTACATGTGTGTTTTTGCCAGCGGATGAGTATGCTGCTGGGCGTGTGTGTTGGGGAGGGGATAGCTGTAGCAACAAAGTCAGTTGAGATTTCAGTTTTGGCTTCTTTTCTTTGACAAGTTTGGCCGGGGTAAGGATGCGGCCTTTGGAGCATTTCGGAACCCCCCAGGACTGCATCAGTCTAAGCCGGAAGGGCCTTGAGAACCGGCCCACAGCGGGGCCCTCGGCAAGACGCTCAGAGGGACCGCGAAGTCCCTTGGCTAACTCCCGTGGTTCCCCCATCCACGCCCACTACACGGGTCGCCTCCATCCCACCCTCCTCAGCCTAGAAAACTCTAGAATCAAAGGCCTTCCTCCGAAAAGGCCCAGCCGACCGTACGGAGAGGCAAGTCCTTACCAAAGAGGCCTTCACGGTGAAAGCACCTTCTTCACAGGCCTGCTCACTGCGGTCTGCGCATCAGAGTCGCCTCCAGAAGCCTCACACAAAGGAGGCCTGCGGCTGATGTACTTCCTGTTTTTCAAACTCCTGAGTCACAAGTGAGGGCTGGCCTCTGAGTAGCCTGAGTGGCTGGGGCTCCTTCTAGAACTGCATGACACAGGCAGGTGGTACAGGGCACAGAGCTGGGTCAGAAACCTTGCCACCCAGCTTTGGTTCTGGCTGCGGGACTGGGTGAGTCATTTGCATTTGGGGTCTCCTTTCCACATTCCAAAATGAGCAAGTCGAACTCGATGATAACTAAGAACCCTCTCTTTTCATATATCAAAGATTTTAAAGAATTTTTCTGGGTTCATCATTAAGACTTTAATTTTTTTATTCAATAAATATTGATCGGGTACCTCTGAGAGGCCTTGAGATCTGGACACTGCAGGGCCCTCGTCAAGGTTCTCAGTTAGTAGAACTCTGCTGACTCCCACGGCTAAATCTCACGGCTTGCTCAAGGATGATCTCCGTGGCACCAACGTCACCACATCCCACCTTCAGCAGCCTAAAAATCTCTGAAACCAAAGGCCTTCCTCCCAAAAGATCAGGGTGATCTTACCATAGAGGCAAACCCTGGGGCCCTCACAGACTCTGGGGATATAACAGTAAACAAAACATACAAAACTCCCTGCCTTAATACTGTGAGTTAATTGAGGTGCTTTCTAATGTTAAAAGTAGGAAAAGAGGCAGGAGGATTGCCTGAGGCTCAGACTCCCCTAAGCAACATAGAGACCCATCTCTTTAGAGGGGGAGAAAAAGTAGGAAAAGAAAATCAAGCATCTCTCTTCTTTGAATCTGCCTTTTTAATCTATAAGCTTCATGAGGCTTCCATTGCCCTAACTGCCCACGAATCCCTACAAGTAGGATGAGGCTTATAGAATAGGAGTTTGCAGAGGGCAGGGGCCCATCTTATAGCTGAGAGGATTGAATGAAGTATCTGAAAATGCCTCGTTCACCCTAGAGGGCTAGGAAAAGGTGACCTCATAATATCCATGCCATTATCTGACACTCGATTCTGTCCAGGTAAGTCTTATGGAGAGCATAGCAACAGAATGAAATCCTATTAGTGACTAAATCCAGCCCCAAGAAGTATTCCCCTGCATCTGCCCAGCCTCCATTCCAGCATTTGTACCACCGTTTCGTGACTATTTCCTGTCGAAGGCTGTGAGCCTCATGAGGGCAGGGACTGTGTCTTTCATATCTCTGTCCCCAGGACCTGCCACAGGAACAGCAATGTCTAGAACATACAAAGATGCCTGCAAACCAACAAGAAATAAAACCTCTGTAGAAGGGCAATGGGTGTGAACACGGAGCTCCCTAATGGGGATACTCAAAGAGCTCAAGGGTAGGAAGGGTGCTCACACACATGAGTTACCTGGACCATGCAAAACAAAGCAGTGAGATGCCCACTTTATCCCTACTGCACTGGCAAAGGTTTGCAAGCAGGATCAACCAAGGATTGGCAGGCAGGACAATGGAAGCCTCATGGAAGCAGGTGAGCAGGGCTCAGTCTGATCAAGTATCAACATACACCACGGCTCACACACCAGCCAAGTTCTTATGCTGCCCTTGGATGGGATTTGTGTAGGGTGTACAGCTGGTAACACTGCACAGTGGTTAGAAACTGGGGCCTGGCCGAGTAGAGAGAATTTGAAGAGCAGAGTGCTTAGTTTAAAGAAAAAAAAAAAACTGGGCGAGCTGGCTCACGCCTGGAATCCCAGCACTTTGGGAGGCTGAGGTGGGAGGATTACTTGCGCCCAGGAGTTCAAGGCTGCATCTAGCTATGATCCTGCTGCTGCACTCCAGCCAGAGCAAGACCTTGTTGAAATTATAAATAAATAAATAAAAAGTAAGAAACAGGATGAGTAAAATAAAATACAAATAGTATTAATGTGGGATAATAAGCGCTAATGCCTACTGATACTTAGTTGGCCAGTGTCCTAAGTGGTTTACAGGGATTATCTGCTTCAAGCCTCACAACCACCATAGGAGGTGTTTGTTGTTAATCCCACTTAATGGTGAGGAAACAGAGGCCCAGAGGAATTACTTACTTGCCCAAGGTCACGGAGGTAAAAAATAGCATGCAAACACAAAGCAAAACTCATTTTGCAAACGTACAGATAAATGCAGGGATCCAACCAAAGCACTAGAGCTGTCTTGGGGAGGGTGGGGAGGGAAGTACCAAAACTTGGGAGAGGAGAAGGCTGCAGGCCTCAGGGACATCCTGAGCTGGCAGATGATCCACTTGTTAGCCCGGGGACAAGTGAAAAAGAAAATAAACTTAAGTAAAAAAGTTCTCTGGAATCTCCAGACGGTGCACAGGAGGGAGACCGTGTCTGAGGACAGAAAGTTAGCAGAGGAACTGGGAATCCCTCAGAGTGGCAAAGCAGCCAGGCTGTGGCTCCAGAGAAAGCCCACAGGAGAGCTGGGCTCGGCAGGACCCAGAGGTGTCCCCAGTCGGGCAGGTCCCAGCCGCCTGGAGTGAGCCAGTGAAGCCACGAATATTTTCAGGTTTCCTGTTAAAGAAGCCACTTGGCACCAGGCACTTACCTGCTTCACCCTTTCCCAGCACCAGGACAGCCAGTAAGTCCCCTAAACTACCTCATTCCACATGCTCAAATTCCTAGCTGCTCACACTAGAACAAATCCCAGGAAGCAGATGGGGAGGGAGGAGGAAACCACCACCAGGAAGGAGCTTTCTTTTACTTTCAGTTGATCACTGCACGGCTCTTCTGCCGCCCTCAGTGGACTCACTTCCTGTTGAATTAGCAGTGAATTCAGCAGGGCTTTAACAAATCACAAGAGATCAAAGAAGTAGAATCCGTGAATCTGACCAGAATCGGGTCTTCAGCAAGAGAGAAAGAAAAATCCTCAACAGAAAGAACTAGAGAGCAAACTTTGTTCCTGAGACGGGAGAACACAGATGACTCACTCTAACAGGAAATTTGATATTTAAAGGAACCAATGCCCAATTTCCAAAAATTCCGAAGAGGAGATTGCAGGCAATTCACCAATGTGCAAACTAAGAACCAGGCAGCTGGCCGTGCTTTATTGGAAAGCATTTATACTGACTCCATTTCCCACTATGAGCCCCTGTCTGTGGCAAGCTATATGCCATTCTTCCTTGCAGGGAGTCTGGGGAGAGGAATTTTCCCTCTGCCTTGGTCCAAATCTCAGCACTGAAGCCGTGAACAGCCCCTGCCCCCCATCGTATCTCAGGGGCTCTTCTTGGTCAAAGCCAGCCTGTAGCTAAAATGTGGGGAGATTGTGCACGAAAGGGAGGAGGGGTTCTAGCCCAACCCTGAGTAGGGGCAAGGGCACTTGAGCCCCCATCCCTGGCCCCACTCTCGGGCTTAGTGGTACCCAGTGTCTGCAGTGCTGAGCTTGGAATGGTGGGGACACTGAGTTCTGCCCCTTAGGCTGTCCTTGCCACAGGCTCTCCCCTGCTTTCCCCATCTGCCATCCCCTTCCCACCCTCTGCCTCTGTTTCCTGTTTAAATATTTTTAAGGATTTTCTGCCCTTTGGTTTCCACATCGTGTACATTTTATAACCAAACACCAATAATGATACAATAATGGTGTGTTGCACCCTTTTCATGAACTATCTCATTTCTCACAGCAATGCAGGGGTATCGTTCTCCCGTGTTATGGATGAGGAAACTAAGGCTCAAACAGTCACGTGGATTCAAATTCAGTCCTGTTGGGCCAAAGGCAAAGATTTTTCTACTATGACGCAATAATTCCCTTTCCCCAACACTTGGGCTTTGGAATGAACCATGTGAATGGAAGAACAACAAATTTAAACAAAGACAGAGTGACCTGTGCACGAAGGTCAGAAGGTTCTTGGATTCTCTCAGTTGCCTAGCAAAAAGGAGTTGGTCTAATTAAAGGCACAAGCTAACGCTTATCAAATCACTTGTGTATGCCAGACATAATCACCTACACTGGCTCATTTCAACTTCTAAACAATTCTCAGAAATGGATGCTACTCTTGTTCCCATTTTATGGATGAGGACACTTGAGGCTTGGAGAGGTCGAAAGACTTGGCCAAACTCATTCCGCTAGAGAGGGACAGAATGAGGTCTGTTCGTCTGTAAGGTCTTGAGTGGTTCACCACTGCGTAAACATTAGTACACAACCATGAATCTCAACCTTACCGACCTCGGCATTAACTGCGGAGGTTCCCAAAATACCAGCCCTCAGGCTCTAGCTTCAGAATTCCTACCTGAGCCAAATCGTGGGAGATAAAAAAGCTCAAGCACTTAGAATAGTGCCTGGGCCTTTGACTGCTTTCAATAAATATTCTCCATCATTGTTAGGTAAGTTCACAACACCTGTAAAATGGCTACAAATTATGAAGCCTGTGCACAGATAGATGCAGGAACTAAGTTCAGCGTCAATTAGCCGACAAAAGGCAGGGCCAGTGCATGAACTCAGGAGGGTCTCTCTCCAGAGTTTCCACTCTTGGCCCTTGTGCACATCTCACTGCCTGGACCCAGGCCCAGCCTGGTAGAAATGGATGAGTTGCTGGAGGCACACGGGGGGCAGTACTGAGGATGGGATGGGGGTGTCTCAGGGCTTCGACTTCTGCCATTTATAAGGCACTGATCCTAGATTCCCCCAGTCTTACATCTTTTAAAAAGGGAATGTGAATAATTAATAAATGAATCATTAATCTCAAGTTGGTTAAATTCCTATTGTGATCTACAAGGATCATTCTTACTTCATTTGCTCTAACTAGTTTCTCATTCCCATCTTGAGATATGTCTCTACAGTTATTTACAACAAAATTAATAATGGTCTTTTTGCAGGGAAACTGGAAGGACCAGAGGTGTTGCCTTACCTGCAGGAACATGGGGCAGCTGGCTCCTGCCCAGTGCAGGGTGAGGACAGCCAGGTGTGACTCATTCTACAGGTGGTTTCCACCTTCCCAAATCTCAGCTCCCACCTAAGGCCTGTTCCAGAGACTACTGTGTCTATTAGTGTGTCCATTAATCTACTAAAAGCAAGTTGGATCTGTAAGGCTCCCTAAGAAACCCAAGAAAGAATAAACCTAAGCTCAACTGCAGCACGCCCTTCCTATTCATTTGGATTTGAACTACAGGACACTATTCAAAGGTAAATACTGACAGTGAAACAAAAATCTCCTGAATGTGCATGTTCTTTTGTTTGTTGCTTCCTTGTTGGGCCAACGTGGTACAGTTTGTGGATTTGACTGGGCCTCTCCTCTCCCTTCTTTGACTCTCTGGCAGCTGACCTTGGCCACTGCCCTGGGCTCTTCCTCCAGAGTGCAGTGAGAGAAGGGAAGAGAGATCACCATCTAGCTATTTTATCTTGTGGGCCTTGTCGGGAGAGGCTCAAAGAGCTGTCTAACAGAAAGCTTTCAGCAGCTGGGATTTCAAGTTGTTTGTTTTCATTTTGGTATTGAAATGATTAGGCAGTTATGGGTATATGTATTAATACAGAGAGGAGTTTACAACTACAACACATATATTCTGCAACTTACTGATTGCCAACACCTGTCCTCTCTATTTCTCAAAAGAAACTACTGCAGACAAGAAATCATACCCCTGATCTAGAAAGGAAGAAATAGATCGCTCTTAGGCTCTGATTCCCATATTCATGTTACTGACCTAGCTTTGCCAGAATTTTCTCGAAGGTCTGAACATAGAAGAGATGAGGGTCCTCAATGTTCTTGCTTCACTATGTGCCTGTACTCAAGAAATGGGGCACCTCAAACCTTCAGGATAAGTGCCGAGTCACTTTTTAAATTTTTTTAATTGTGGTAAAATACATACAACGTAAAATTTACCGTTGTTACCATTTGTAAGTTACAGTTTGGTGGCATCGGGTACTGTCACATTGTCGTGTAACCGTCACTGCCCCCCAAGAATCACTTCTCGTGATATAAGACAGTACATTCATTAAGCACTGTACAATTTCAGAGCATTTTCTCTCCTTTACCTCCTTTGATCCTCACTGGTAAATGATTTCTGGTTAAGCAGCGGAAGGGTATATGTCAGATGAAGAGGAAGATGTGAAGGAAATGAAAGTCCACAAAAGTGAAGTGGCTCAGCTGGGACTACAAAGCTACTACACCTACATACAGCACTATCAACTGTTTCCTTAAAAAATCAAAAGGTGGCAGGATTATTCCCAGAAATAGATATTTTCCCCATTTTAAAACAATTCGCGTCTCACTTTCTGCAAAG
Source organism: Avahi laniger (assembly GCA_963575035.1). Taxonomy (NCBI): domain Eukaryota; kingdom Metazoa; phylum Chordata; class Mammalia; order Primates; family Indriidae; genus Avahi; species Avahi laniger. The sequence goes on from CAUYSK010075676.1 coordinate 17,753, forward strand.
GAAATTCATTTTTTTCTCTATAAAAAGAGAATTTCAAGAATATCTGTGGTAGTAACAATTAAAATATATTCAATTTAAGAAAAGAACGATGATTTTTTTCCTTAAAACGATAAGTGAAGATAACACCACATTCTCAGAAGATGTATACCCTAGGTTATAAAACTAATTAGTTGTGGTTTACGGTGTTATTTCACAAACTTATAGTTCCTGAGGAAATGAGTCATCCCGCACCTGACACATGTTATGGAGGATAGATATTCCTTGAGAACTGCTCTTCAAAAGACACAGTTAAGAAAGAAGACAAGCCACAGATCGCAGATCAGGGGAAAATGTTTGCAAAACATACATCTGATAAAGTACTGTTACCTAAAATATACAAAACTCAACAATAAAAAAAACAAACAACTTAAATGAAAAGCAGGCAAGAGATCTGAACAGACACTCCACCAAAAAGACCTATGCATGGTAAATAAGCATATGAAAAGATGTTCAACGTCATATGTCACAAGGGAATTGCAAATTAAAACAACGATGAGATTCCATTACACATCTTCAGAGTTGCTAAAATCCAGAACACCGGCTGCACCAAATGCCAGAGAGGACGCAGAGCAGCAGGAGCTCTCATTCATTGCAGGTGGGAATAAAAAATGGTACAGCCACAGTTTGGCAGTTTCCTACAAAGCTAAATATATTCTTACTACACAATCCAGCAAGAGCATTTCTAAGAATTTATCCAAATTAGTTGAAAATTTATATCCATATAAAGACCTGCACATGAATGTTTACAGCAGCTCTATTCATAATTCATAATCGCTGAAAGTTGGAAGCAAGGCCAGCACAGTGACTCAAGCCTGTAATCCCAGCACTTTGGGAGGCCAAGGCAAGAGGATCAATGGAAGCCAGGAGTTCAAGGCCAGCCTGAGCAACATAGGGAGACCCCTGTCTCTACAAAAAAATAAGAAAATTTAGCGGGGTGTCGTGGCACACACCTGTAGTCCCAGCTACTCCGAAGGCTGAGGCAGGAAGACCACTTAAGCCCAAGAACTTGAGGTTACACAGTGAGCTATGATGACACCACTGCACTCTAGCCCAGGCAACCGGGAGAGACCTGTCTCAAAAAAAAAAGTTGGAAGCAACGAAGATGTCCTTCAATAAATAAATGGGTAGACTGTGGCACATCCAGCGAATGGAATGTTATTAAACAATAAAAATGACTGGGCAAGGTGGCTCACACCTGTAATACTAACACTCTGGGAGGCCGAGGTAGGAGGATTGCTTGAGCTCAGGAGTTTAAGACCAGCCTGAGCAAGAACAAGACCCTGTCTCTACTAAAAATACAAAAATTAGCCAGGAGTGGTCGGAAGCACCTGTAGTCTCAGCTACTCAGGAGGCTGAGCCAGGAGAATTGCTTGAGCCCAGGGGTTTGAGGTCGCTGTGAGCTAGGCTGATGCCACAGCACTATAGCCTAAGCAACAGAGTGAGACTCTGTCTCAAAAAAAAAAAAAAAAAGAAAACCATTAAGAGAAATGAGCTATGAAGCCATGGAAAAACATGCAGGAATCTTAAATGCATATTACTAAGTGAAAGAAAGCAACCTGAAAAAGCTACAGACTGTAAAATTGCAACTATATGACATTCTGAAAAAAAAAACTTTAGAGATAGTAAAAATATCAGTGGTTGCCAGGGACTCAGTACAGGAAGGGTGAGCAGGGGAAGCACAGGGGACTTTTAGA
>CAUYSK010075680.1:0-15983 GCA_963575035.1 Avahi laniger
CCTGCAGAGAATTAGCCATGACTTGCCCTCAGGATGCTCCAGTCTATTACGGGGGAGTAGACAGCGAAGTCAGCGGCTACCCCTGGGGATGACGTGTGCAATGACAGAGGGAGGCACTTGGCTCCAGGACAGCACAGGAAAAGGGAGCTATGTCTCCCAAGGGGTCTGGTCCTCACCTCCCGCAGTAAATACTGACATCCTTAAAGATGTACAGAAGGGAAATGGCATGGTCAGTTCTGTGTTTTAGGAAGATCACAGACAGGTGAAGAGAAAAAGGGGGGATAATGGAGCACCCAGGTTCAGACTTGTCCTTCCATTGAACATATTGAAAACTAGACAAAAATATAAGAAACCGCTGTTTTCAGGTACTGGGTGATGGGCAGCACGTGATGGTGACAAGGGAGAATCAGCAAGTTGATGCCAACAGTGTCCTGCCTTTCTGATGGTATGTGCTTCCCACCCGCTGGGTAAGGAGGGGGGCAAAAGAGCACAGCAATACCATGGGCCTGAGCAGAAAGCGCGGAAACTGGGGAGGCTGAGACAGTTAGAACGCACGGGCCATAGCACCAAAGGTGCTCTCCCAAGCAAGGGTTCCCAAAATCTGTGTAGGAATCCCCTTGAGTACTTGGCTGGAAACTGAGCCTTGAATGCACACAATGAAACTCCACAAGGCTGGACACGAAAAAATGGGCAGCTTTAAGCTTACATAAAACTGGAAAATTTTGTATTCTAACTAGCTAAAGTGAAGAGTCCCTGTTGAATATCCAAGTTCTTCAGTAGAAAATGCAGAAGGGCCATGCCCTAGTAGTACTAAGAATAAATTAGCCTTGGAGTAAAGGCTAATCCATATCCTTCCCCTAAATTTTAAAAATGAAGCTTGAAAAGATAAAGTTTGTCTTCAAGGTCTTAACAGCGTTCCAAAACAAAGTCTAACATTTTTTTTGAAAAACAGTAAAACATTGAGCATTCAACCATATAAAATTTATACAGTCCAGCAACCAATTCAAAATTACTAGTCAGTACAAGAAGCAAAAAATTGTCATAGTTAAAATAAAAGTCAGTCCTTAGAAACAGATCCAGAAATGATGGAGATGTTGAAATTAGCAGTCATGTACTTTAAAACAACTATTATTATATGTTGAAGGATTTAAAGGAAAATATGAACATAATGAGGACAGAATGGGAAGATGTAGAAATCAAAAGAAACCCTGGGATGGAAAAGTAGAAAATTCACCAGACAGAATTAAGATCAGATTAGACACTGTGAAGAGACAGGCAGGAAGAAGAAGAAAAGCTTGATAAAGACATAGCAATAGAATCGTTCCAAACTGAAGTACAAAGAAAAAAACAGATTGAACAGAGCATCAGTGACCTGGGGACTATAGCAAGTAGTCTAATATACTTGTCATTGGAACCCCAAAAGAGAAGGGGTAAAAATTATTTAAACAAATAACGGCCAAAATATTACAGATTTGACAGACTATAAACCTACTGATCCAAGAAGTTCAATGAATACCAAGTAAGACAAAAAAAGAAAATCACACATCAATCAAACTCCCAAAAGGCTTTAATAAAGACAAAGTTGCAAAAGCAAACAGGGAAAGAAGCACTTCTAGAGTAGCAGGGTAAGGACCTTCAAAAATCCATCTCCATAAGCTCAATGAAAACACTAGCCAAAAGAAAAAAAAAAGGTTAAAAATTAACTTTTTCAAAACTCTGACAATTATCAGAGGTTTGCAACAATGTATACAGTAGGCTTAAAAATCAACAGCATTGAACGAGAGCAGCCTAGTGGCTACTAGAGGGGGACAAACAGGTTTAGAGCTCCCTACGAGGGCCCATCCTAAGGAACTGTTAATATTTTGTCTTTCTGGCAGTGCCCTGGGAGAGTTCCATTCCCATTGGCTTTATGTGACCTGGCGCAGACCCCTGTCCAAATAAGTAGCGCTCTCTCCAGGGATCGTTTACCACGGCAGCTGCCTGAGGCTAACAAGACACCAACCAAACACTTGATATAAAAAATTGGGGACTGAGACCATAGGGGACTTTGAAAAACTCTGAAGCTCTGACATGTTCCTGGGAATCTAGAAGGCCACATGCATGTGCAGGGAGGTGTACATACCCTGGAAACACCTAACAAGGTTTGAATCTCTTAGCTATGTCTAACCTTGAAACTCTGTGCGAGCAGTAGGTGAGGGCTAAGGCAGAGTGGCCAACTTCCTGCGGGAGCATTAAAGGCCTGCCCTCAACACACGCACAGCCCCATGGCAAAGGCTGACAGACCTAGTGCTTCAAGTCACTTAAGGAAACCCATCAAATCATTAGATGACCATGAAGCCCACCAAGCAGAGACTCTGCTGACTACACACAACAAAGAAGACAGACCTAACACAGTTAGTCCGAGAAAGCTGCTAAACACAAAAACAACAGCAAAGATAAACTCTGGGTAGGAAGTGAAATCTAATTTCCAGAGTTGTCACATTAATTATTTGAAATGTTAAATGTTCAACAAAATATTACAAGACCTGCAAAGAAGCAGGAAAGTATGGGAGGACATACACAGAGGGAAAACTATTCAATAAAATCTTTACCTGAGGAAGCCCAGATGGGAATTACCAGACAAAATAAATAAGTTCTTATAAAAATGTTCACAGATCTAAAGGAAACCATGCCTAAAGAAGTAAAAGAAAGTATGAGAACAATGTTTCACCAAATAGGTAATACCAACAAAGAGACAGAAATTATTTTAAAAAAGACAAATAGAAATCCTGGAGTAGAAAAATGCAATAATCAAAGGGGTAAATTTACTGAGGAGTTTCAACAGCATATTTGAACTGACAGGAGAAAGAACTGAAGATAGATCGATTGAAACTATCTAGTCTAGGAACAGAGACCTAAAGAACGAAATAAAAATAGCAGAGCCTCGGGGACCTGTGATGTGCCGTGAAGAGACACGACATACCTGCCATGGAAGTCCCAGAAGGAGAGGACAGAGACAAGAGGTAAGGAAGGGAATCTGAATAAATAATGGCCAGAATTTTTCCAAATTTGATTTTAAAAAAACACATATTAAGCTACACAACAAGAAGCTAAACAATCTTCACGTAGGACAAGGTCAAGGAGATCCAGACTTGAACACATCACAGTTCACCTCCCCAAAGCCAAAGATGCGTCGGAATCTTGAAAGAAGCAAGAGATGAGTCATTTACCACGTTCCAGGGATCTTCACAGCTGGTTTCACGTCAGAAACCAAAGAAGCCAAAAGACAATGGGATGTTATTGTCAAAGGCCTGAAAAGAAAAAAAAAAAGCTGTCAAGTAAGAATCTCATGTTAGGCAAAACCATCCTTCAAACATTCCAGAATGAACAAAAACTGTGACTTTGTTGCCATCATCCTTTCCTGAAAGATGTACTCATGAGCTCTTTCCAGCTGAAATGGGACAGGAACTCAAATCCACACCAAGAAAATAAGGAACACCACTAAAGGTAACTATAAATGTAAATATAAAGACAAAATGGATGTGTTTTTGTTTGTAAGTCTTCTCTTACCTGAGTTAAAAGACAGCTACATAAAGCAAAAATTATAAAACTGTGTTGATGGCCTTATCATGTATAAAGATATAATTTATATGGCAATTATAACAGAAAGGAAGGGGGAGGAAATAGAGCTATATTGGAGAAAAATTTTTATGTCATTGAAATTAAGTCAGTCTTAACCTGAGCGAGGTTATTTTCGGCCAGCATGTTAGTTGGTAACCCCACAGTAACCACTACGAGGATGGCGTATCATGAAGGAACAAATTGGATTTATCCCAGGAATGCAAGTTTGGTTTAACGAATGAATGTGATGTGGCATTCATGTGATACAATGTATTAATAGAATTAAGGACAAAACCAACATGTTCTCAATATGCATAGAAAACGCATTTGACAAAATAAAACGCCCTTTCACAATTAAAAACACTCAAGAAACTAGGAATAGGAGGAAACTGCCTCGATCAGATAAAGGGAACTTACCAACAAATCCTCAGATACTATCGTACTCCGTGACACAGGACTGAATGCTTTCCCCCAAGTTCAGAAAAAGCGAGAATGTCCACTCTCCACACCTCTGTTCAGCATCGTAGCCAGAGGTCCTAGCCATGGCATGTATCCAAGAAAAAGAAATTAAAAGTTCAGATTGGAGAGGAAGAAGTAAAATCGTATCTATTTGCAATCACATGCCCTTGTCTATAGACCATCCTAAGGAGTATACATTACATATGTATGTGTATAATGAGCTTGGCAAAGTTGCAGGATACAAGATCAATATTCAAAAATCTCTATGCAGGTAACCAAGACAGGAAGAGAAGACAGCATGTTGAGGCTTAATATTATTATGCTGCCTCAGCGTCATTATGTTGTCTTGAATGAGTCCCCAGATGCCGCGCTATGCCCCTGGCTAACCACCTAGCCCCAGTTCCCCAGCCATCCCTTTCTTTTCCCCTCTCCCTCCCCTCATGGCCCTCTCCCAGCAGCACACACCCAGCTGCTTAACGAAATGCATTAGGTTAGGCCCTTGTGGCCCAAGCCCCCTTTCACATACGTTTGCTTCAAATCTTCCAATCTTCTTACCATCCCCCTGCTCTGATGCCCTGACCACCTCCCTGAACCCCAATAAGTTGGCACCCCAGTCATACGCTTTTTCTTTCCAGGTGCTCACTGACCTCTGTGTGGCCTCTGGGTGTGCTGTGTTTCTCCAGAACCTGTGAGTGACAAACGTCTCTTTATTTCCACCTTGTGTCTGTCCTAATCACGGAAACGGTGCTGTCCATGTTAAAGGCACTAAATTAAAACAGACACAAACAACTAATGTCACACATGATAAAGAAGCCATCAGTACTAATACCACGGACATTAAGAAGATAATAAAAGAATATGATGAATAACTCATTGTTCAGAAATGCTGGAAACAAAAGACTATGCCAAAGGATAGCTATTGGAGAAAGCCTTATATACAAGTATTTGGATGAGTACACAAAACAGAAATGCACAGTTCTTGCTGTGAGTGGAGAAAAGGGAAATGTTCTGGATCATAAATCTCCCTAAATTTGGGTGTATAAACTATGCATAATATTGAATTTGGTTTTCCTTTCCAATAATTCTAACACTGTCATTTATTTATTGCCAGGTCACGAGGAGGTAAATAGACACCATTATTAATAATTTGGCATAATATTTAAGTTATGCTGCAGCAAATCTAAATTTTTCTTTAGTGAAAAGGAATGAATTGCTTTCCACACACAAGCAAATGCAGGCGGGAGCAAATGACTACCTTATGCTCCCCTGTAAGAACTCCACACGACCTTCCGACTCTTTCCTAATTGAATATTGACTGAAAGATAGCTTTGGGCTCTCCACATGAAAATAGAGGGAAAACCACGAAAAGCTCTTTGGACTAAATGGCAGAGCTGCAATTGTTTAGAACTGCTGCTTCAGGGGGCAGACCTGCTTCTGATTAATTAAAACAAGTACAAATCTTCACCAGAGTGTGTTCACGTCGAAGGTCTATAATGCTAAATCATAATACACAGCAGTACACGGCTGCCTGTGGAAAGTAGATACTAGAAAGAAATCCTTTTTTTTCACTCCGTTGCCAGGCGAACAGGAAGGCTGGTAAATTATGTGGGAACTTTTGTCAAAACTCATAGAAAGTTGTTTCTAATCTGGCCATGGAAAAATGCCGGAGCAAATCATGTCCTTTGCCAATGAGACATTATGTTTGTGTAGACAATATTCTTTAGGAAAGGCAAAGGCTCAAAGTGCCTTATAGGAAAACACATCACTTCAAGACAAGGTCAAGGCCAATCACTCTCCATCTGGCTGTTACCCAGATGTCTGCATTATCTTTGATAGGCCCATTGCCTCAGTTCAGTGTTATTTCCATTGGAGCTACTCGGGCGTACAGGTCATTTTCAAGACTCCCTACTGCCTGCCAAATAAAGAACAACTGATACAGTCTAGTAGCTTTCAATGTTTACCACTGTCTGGTCCCAACCTACCTTTCAGATCATGCGAATTCGATGTGTTCTTTACTCTAGCTTTGTTTGGCTTCTGTGGTTTTGCTCAGGCTGTCCCTAGAATACCTATTTCTCCTGCCTACCCATGTTCAAATCTTACCTATTCCTCAGCTACAAATGAAACCTCCTTCAGGAAGCCAGCTGTAACCCTTTGTGAATAATGTCGTGTTCTGAAGACTTTAAGATGGTGTAATGACCTGGTGACCCAGGAATTCCTAAATCTTAACTTAAACCAAAACCTCCTATCCTCTTAGGAGAGCTATACACACAGATAACAATGACAAAGGGAAAATATAGTTGTCCTTTGGTATGTGGGGGGACTGGTTCCAAGACCCCCATGTATACCAAAATCCACATATGCTCAAGTCCCAAAGTCAGTCCTGTGGAACCTGTGTATATGAAAAACTGGTCTTCGGTACACCCAGGTTTCATATCCTGAGATTACTGTTTTCAATCAGTACTTAGTTGGGGGAGGAGGGAGGAGTATATAAGCAGACTCTTTTAATGCAAGTGACTACGAATAAATGTGATTCCAGAATAACTTTTCTGGAATCTTACCACTAATATTAGAATCTTACTTGGGGAGGAGTGAGAAAGGGCAGGGAGCTTGAATGTGCCCTCTTGTCCAGGTTCCTATGCAAACTTAGGTCAGTTTGGGGAATAAAATCTCATGGTGCCAGGGACGAATCCAAGATTCTCTTTTAGTGTGGTTGAGCACTCTTAGAAGTTCTCTCTCTAGATCTTATACCTACACCAAAAGTCAGGCGTCTTCCTCTATACTTCTGGTAATTGGTTAGCAATCTTTGGTGTTCTTTGCTTATAGAAGCATCGCCCCAACCTCTGTGTTCCTCTTCACGTGGTATTCTCCTGTGTGCATCTGGTATTCATATGTCCCCCTATTATAAGGACACCAGTCATAATGGAGTAGGCCCCACCCTAATGACCTCATCTTAATCTGCAAAGACCCTACGTCAAAATAAGATCACATTCTAAGGTCCCGGGGGTTAGTACTTCGACACATAAATTTTGTGGGGGACATACCAATCCATAACAAGGGCCAAGGATGGAAACCTAGAAAACACCAATATATAAGATTCTGATGGTCACTATATCCTGCCTTACACTATTCTATGAAGGTGCACCTCAGCTTCTCAACCAGACTGCTAGGTTCCTGGAGGTCAAGAAGGCTGTTTGAAATGTCTTTGCATATTTTTCCTGCAAGAGTTAGTTTCTTGTAAGTAGAAGTGGCTCAAAACAATGTTGTCTGATGATGTATAACAAACAAAAATTGAATATGGAAGAACCCTCAAGAAATGTTTTGAACACAGTATATCATGACACACTGCCTTATACACAACAGTTGCTATATTGTCAGAAAAATCACCAATGTAGATTTCAAGATATATTTCAACTCATTTGCTTAAACAACTCAATGCCTACCATCCATACCAAAAACCTGTTTTTCTACATGAGCAACAGAAGGCATAATTATTTTCAAGAATTTTCAATGTTTTCCCTTTGCTTTCCTAAGTGGCATAGCAGATTCTCTGGACCACTCTGTGTTTGCCAAAATCCTATTGTCTTTTTGAAAGGACTATAGCCCAGGGAAGGTTTATAACTTAATAAGCACTCCTGGAACCCTTAAGGGTTAAAAAAAAAAAAGTTAACTTTAAAATATCTCTGAATTTTCCTACTGCACAGAAGTGGTTCTGAGAAACACTACATGATAAGTTGATATTTTCCTCCTATAGGCCGCTGAAAGGACATCAATACATTATCAATTTACTTCGTATCTCTCGATTTTAGAATAGTAGCTGGCAGACTGGAACACTTGCAGGCTTGGTAATTCAATTTATTTTTAAACCTTTCTCCCCCTTGTTAAAATAAAAGGAATAACACAGCAAAGGTAATTTGCCCTTTGACTTGTGAACGCTATCAGAAAAGTCCATACCTAAGAAGCATGTTTTTTTAATCAATATTTCATACCTATCATATTCTATTACCACATCCAATATGCAATATCTCTATAGTTATTATTTATTTATATCTTAACTACACCCAGAAAGGAGTTTAGGCAGCCTGCAGTAAAAGAATAGGGAAAATAATGCCAAAATCTCATAAGAGAATAAAAGTAGAGAAAATAAGCATATTTACATCTAATATACATACAACTTAAAGATTCCATGATATAACATTGGCAACATTGTGGCTGATAATTTTTTTTTTTTTTTTTGAGACAGAGTCTTACTGTGTTGCCCAGGCTACAGTGCCGTGGCGTCAGCCTAGCTCACAGCAACCTCAAACTCCTGGGCGATCCTCCTGCCTCAGCCTCCCGAGTAGCTGGGACTACAGGCATGCGCCACCATGACCGGCTAATTTTTTCTATATATTTTTAGTTGTCCAATTAATTTCTTTCTATTTTTAGTAGAGACGGGGTCTCTCTCTTGCTCAGGCTGGTTTCGAACTCCTGAGCTCAAACAATCCGCCCACCTCGGCCTCCCAGAAAGCTAGGATTACAGGCGTGAGCCACCGCGCCCGGCCATGACTGATAATTTTTTAAACAGGTTAATTTTTTGGTATAATTAGCTGTTAATTTTCACCTCCCTTTTTACCCCGACAAAAAGCTAAATCAAATGAAACTTACTAAAGAATAAATGCCCATAATATGAAAAATTAGTGCTCACTTTAGCTCTGATTTTATTGTTTGACTACTTAAACACACTATGGTGATTCAGGTTCAACTGGGAATCAGCCATTACGAGAAATTCATAATCGTTTATGGCTTTAAAAGATGACTTTTCTCTATAATGGATCTATAAATTTATCAATTATAAACAAGCCAACTTGGGAGATAATCAATAATATGTTCTTGCAGCATAAATTATTCTGAAGCCATTTGGTAATTGGTTCACCCGTCATGTTTTCCACTGAGAAGCTTTTCTAAAAGTAAAAACATTGTGTCTCTGTAACAGAAGCAGACTGTATTTAAGACCCCTTCACTTCTTTTCTTATAAACTCTCTAGGAAACAAAGCATCACTGTGACGGGTCAACAGTTGAATACTTGCAGAACACATACTACGAGCCAGGCACTGTTTTGGAAGATGGGGAATCAAAGGGGAATAAAATGATGTCTTTGGGTCCTTACAGTCTATTGAGAGAGAGGCACAAGGCAAAAGGTAATTTAAATATAATATGTAGGAGGTAAAAGGGAGATTGGCTAGGGAGTTATGGCAGCACTTACTTAGCCCAATATAAAGGTTTGGATAACGTTTTCTGAAGGAGATAGCACTTGAGTTAATGAAAGGATGAATAGGGATGTATCATCAGGTGAAGAAAAGTGACAAAAATGTTTTAGAATAAGGACCAGCATAAGCAAAGATACTGTAGCATGAAATAGTATGGCGGAGTTTGGTGAACAAAAATGCAAGAATACTATTTTTACTGTTACTGGTAACATTTGCTCAACATTTACCCCATATTAAGGATTTATTATGCAATTAACATGTTTTTTATCTTGTAATCCTTGATATTATTTTTTCCCCATTTTACAGATGAGGAAACTAAAAAGTAAAGAGAAGGATAATGTGCCTAAGGTAACAGAGCCAACAGGTCACAAAGCTGACCAGAGATTTGAAACAGGGACCAACAGCCTGCAGAGTTGGAAGTTTTAGTCACTATGTGCTATTGCATATTATCTACTTATGTGAGTCTTTTGACTACATATATTAAGTTTTGGGCATATATATGTCTAGCATTTGCTCTTTACACAAACATAAACACGTATTTTGTGAGTTCATTTGTAGTGGTAATAGTCGATATCATTAATGTAAATCAATATTTTTAAAAGAGCTGTATGGATCAATACTAAAATATCAAGACTTGAAAAAGGTGGGTGACTTATTCAATGATAGTGAGTGTCACAGGGGAAAGAATAGGTATGTGGCAAATAAGGGACTCTGAGGGCCCCATCATTTACTAGTTGAGTGGCCTAAGAACCTTTATTGGAATGTTCTGATAAGCTCGTGACAAATCTTCCCATGTACGTGTGCTTGGCATTAGCCATTTTTAAAACCTCCTGGGAAACTCATCTATGCTGCTTTTGTTCAAAGCGGGCCTTTGAAGCCAGGGAAAAGGACCCCTGTTCCTTGTCTAAAGAAATACTAGTGACCCTCATAATACCCTGAAATAAAAAAAAAAAAAAAGAAATACTAGTGAAATGGCTCAAGAAAAGAGGAAGAACAGGGACATAGTGTACCCTCAACCCCATTTGGTTTATAGATAATACTCTCTCTAATCATAACCACTTGCCTTCTGGATCTGCTTTTGATGTTGATGGTGATGATCATGACAGCAATAATGAATATAAGGCTTGTGATAGCCAGTTCTTCATGTGTATTAATTTGCTCAATCCTTTCACAGATAAAAATAACACAACATTGCACATACCAACTTAGCAATAACAAGAGCTAATGTTTCTGTTGCACGTACCACATGCCATACATTGTTCCAAGATCTTTGCTGTATTATCTCAATTAATTTTCACAAGAATCCAATGATTGAGGTACTACTACTATCCCTATTTCATTGGTGAGTAAGGTGAGCCCCAGAGAGGTTAAGCAAATTGCCCAAGATCACAAAGCCAGTAAGAGGTACAGTCAGGAAGAAAGCTCAGGCATTCTAATCTCAGAGTCTATACTCTTTACCACTGTCCTTCAAGATATCAATAGTAACAAACAGACTCAAAACACTGGCCTAATTCATCCCCTTCTCCTTACCTGTTAAGAACAGAAAAGTAATTATTTCACATGATTAGACTGATAAATGAAAAAATAATAATTCTGATCATCAGCCCTCTAGTTCTGCAGAAACCATAAATCTAATCCTAAGAAGGAAACTATTGCAGTTGCCAGAGACAGGGAACACAGAGTTGTAAATTCCAGGGACCAGGGTCAGATAATTGATATTTGTCAAGCAGTGGTAAGAAGAGATGTTGTTGTCAAGAACCAGATAGCTGGTGTCCTACCATGTAGATGTATATGGTGTCCTTCTTGGAACAAGTATAATTTAGTTAAAAGTGATTAACGTTCCATAATTTAAGTGATGGCTGGGTAGTCTTATTTCCATTACTTTTTGCAAATTCATGAAAACTCAGGCCCAGTGTTGCCACGTCTTCAATTGTAAGAGAAGCCAGAAATCCAGATTTTTATGTGAAATATTTTGATAGTTTTAAATGTTGAGAACTAATTCACAATTTGAAAAATGCTTTGTAGACAAAATACATTTGTGGATCAGTTTCAGCTCTTTGGCCAGAGTTTACAATATCCCATGTAGTCTGTAGTCTTATAACCTTGTAAGATTTCACCTCCTTGTCTGAAAATTTAGGTAGTTAGACTAAAAAATTCTAACTTCATCTCTAACCATCTTAGATTCTTTGAAGACACTGCCTTATTTTGTAATGTAAAAACATACTGAATACAAGTTTGAATGAACTTATAAGTCTTCATAATGAATAACTTCATTGCCTAGAAAGAGCTATCAACTATTATATTTGGAGGGGACATTAGAAATTATCTGAAGCTTCATCTTCCTCTCCACATGACAGATTAAGAAATTACCCCAGAGATAGAGAATGACTTGCCTACAATCAGTAGTTCATTAGTGATAGCGTTAGAGCTCAAACACAGGTTTCAGTACATAGGTTGAGTTTCTATTATACGAAATGCTTGGGACCAGGAGTGTTTTGGGTTTGGGGGTTTTTGGATTTTGGAATATTTGCATTATACTTACCTGTTGAGCATCCCTAATGCAAAAATCCAAAATGCTCCAATGAGCATTTCCTTTGAGAATCATGTCATAATTGAAAAGTTTCAGATTTTAGAGCACTTCAGATTTTGGATTTTCATATTAGGGATACTCAACCTGTGTGTTCTTTCCCTTATCAGTTAGCTTTTTTCATTCTGCTGTGGAAGTCATTTGAGCTCCTAGATCCAGCCATGCCTGCAATCACATCTGCACAAGAATTTTCAATTACACACAACAATAAGTCTCACACTCTCTTTTTTGATTTAGCCACTCCAGTTGGGTTTCTGTTACTGTTTTTTCCTACTTCATCCATTTCTATTGTACTACAAACTCATGTTTAGTTTACAACTGATTTATCTTTCTCCTAGGCTAATCCTAGTTCATCAACCCTATTTGTTGGCTTTAAATTTTGCCACAATGATTATGCATTAAACTTTTTAATTACTTTCAATGATTGCTCATTAAAAAATCAGAGTTCCAAGCTTTCTACTTGGAGAAGAGCAAAACACTCTTTTCCAGAAAGGCGTGAGAAACTTAAAGATATAACAATGGAAAAGCTATTATTATTTTTTTGTAATAAGGAGGTATATATTCAGCTTCCCAGTATAGCAAACAGCCCTGGGATAGCTCTGTTGGGATATGTATTTAGCAATAGTTTGCTGCAATAACTAAAAATAGTTTGGTCAAATGCCAGTGTTATCAATCTGTCTCAGAGTCTCTCTGACGTTAAATTCATGTGTAAAAACAGAACCAGCTTGCCCCTCAAAACCACAGCTTTGAATGGATTCAGGTAAAACATACAATCGGATCAGAACAACTTGGTTTCATGATCATCTCTCTCAGATGGCTGAATGTTCTCTTTAGAAGAACTGGGTCTCTGCGGGATTTCTTTCTCTATACTAGTGCTGGACTGAAGCCTAAAGGGCAGAGCTCTAGAGCCTTTGGCTGATAAGTTTTTTTTTTCTTTTTCTTTAAGTCACAACAGTTTTCATTGCCAAAGGAATAGGACATCTTCGGTTGGTGCTATTAACAGGATAGACTTTGGAGATGGAATTTCCCAGGCTATAAAGAGACAATTACCATAATAATTCCAAGCTGAAATGTGAAATATCAGGTCCCATGAACCTAATACTCAACCTTACAAAAAACTTTTACTGCTCCAAGGATATTTTTGCTCTACTGTAGTCCAAAATACAGACCGAAAAAGCAAGGGGAAACAGATAGGGATGGGGTTGGGGGTGGGGGTGGAGCCCACCTGCTGTCTCTTACCCAGGAAATGAGTTTTATCTTTAAATAAAACTAACCTCCCAGCTTGTGATAGCTGAAATAAATCATCAGTGCTGGGTGGTGTGTGTACATATATAAGCAAAACAAACAGAGAAATCTGTGCTAACTCAAGATAAGTGTGGATAAATACAGAAAACCTAACGCTCTACTACAGCAACATACAATTCAGTCTTAAACGGCAGCCACGGAAAAATTCACTATTTTGAGAAACTAGGCTCACAGTCTTGATGGGGATGGGGGTTGGCTTCTCACAGGGCCCCTCTGGGGGCTTGACTAACTTTTCTGTTAGTTCAAGTACGGCAGATTCATTTCAGAGACAGAATAGAATGTTCTTCACTAACTCACTCCAACTGGGTTTCTGACTTCTTTTCTGGTCCCCCCCCACCCTCCACTACACTGCCCCTCGTCCAGCAGTAACCCCCATCCCTGTTGCTCGAGCTGGAGAACAGCTGATAGAAATAGGCACTTCCCCCCCGCTTTTACATCAAAGGCAGCCCAGAGCCGCCCCAACCTTTCCCTAGCCTCAGACACAAAAAGCTTTTAATGCTTATAATTGCGAGGCTTTTTGCAGTTGTATTTTATCAAGCCGGGAGCAGTAAGGCTTGGAGGGCCTCGGCGAGCCAGAAGGTGGCGGCGAAGTCACCTCGGGAAGAGGAAAAAAGGATCAAAGAGAGGAAGGTGGAGAGGCCGACCAGGGCGAAAGGACCACGAGGCGTTCTCCTGCTCTGGGGTTAGTGAGGAAGGGTCAGGGGCCATGGAGAGAACTCAGGCCGGAGGGAAGCCGTGCCCGGGACCGTAGTGAGTGATCAGCTGGCCCAGGGAGGGAGAGGAGTGTGCCCTTCCCAGAGTCACGGGAAGCTTTGCCTTCCGGGCTTGCTCTCTCCCTCCTGCCCCTGCGGTTGCTCTCTGCCCCAGCTAGCGGAGCTCTGCTCCAATACGCTCTTCTCCCTCCACGTCGGCGCCCCCACCTGCCGGGTGCCCCCGCGCGCCGAGCACACGCCCAGGAGGGCCGGCCCGGAGCTGAGCGCAGCCGCTCGCCGCTGGAGAGCGCTGGGAGCCCAGCAAGTGAGCAAGGCCTCCCTGGGCGCTGCAAGTCACACCCCTCAGCCTCCCAGGCGACAAAGCAGGACCTGCCTGCCTCGCTCCCAGACTGGGAGTCTCCGGCACGCTGCGCTCCGCTCCAGGCCCCTCGGCCCTCCCACACAGCTGGCGCGCTCCGGACTGCGCTGGGCTGGATTGGTCCGGGCCCCGTCTGGCCGAACCTGGCCGCTGAGAGAGCGCCGCGCAGCCCTTCCCCCAGGGCGCGGTCTCCACCTTCTTCTGCTTCTCCTGCCCAGCTGCGCCGCCAGCTCCCATTGTTCGCCCTGCCCGCCTGGCGACGTACGGGCGCTGCTCCCTGGGCCTCCCAGGCGCACCCGCCTTCTGCTGCCGGCTAGCCATGTCGGTGGGCTGCTTGGCGTTGAAGGGGTAGGCGATGCAGCGCATCACGAACACATAGAGCTGCAACCTCTTCTTCCTCTCCTCCTCCTCTTTCTGCAGCCGCTCCAACTCTTCTTTCTCCTTCTCGCTCACCACCGACGGGCTGGGGCTGGAGGGCCGGCCGCCGCCGGCGCGGCTGCTGGGATGCAGACTCCCGGCCCCAACGACGCTGCTCGCGCCGCTGCCCCCGCCGCTGCCGTCCCCCAACACGGCCCCGCCGGCCTAGCCCTCGCTGGTGCGGCTGGGAGACAGGCGCGAGCCGGACGCAGCCGAGCGGAGCACCTCCTTCCCGCTCTCCTCCTCCACGGTCTCATCCGATTCTTCTTCGCTGGACGAAGGGTCCAGCATGGTGGCGCCTGGGGAGGGTGGTCCCTGGAGCCCCCGGCGTGGGATGCAAAAAGTGGGGAGCGCTGGAGACAGCTGAGAGTCAGTTCTCCCGGGTGGGCGCTTCTCCCCGGGTCAGGGAGCGAGCGCGCGGCTGCTCAGCCTCGGCCTCCGCGACTGCTACCTCTGCCCGGCGATCGCGAGCTGGGCTCAGACCCAGGATCGCAAGGGGAGGAGGGGAAGGGAGAGGTGCGTCCGTGGACCCGAGGTGGGCAAGGGGGAGAATCAATTGCGAGCCCCGAGCCCGCAGCCGGATGCCATCTGCAGCCGCTGAAGAAGGCGCCTCCAGAAAAGATGCCTAGTGTTGCAAGCTGTCGATGCAGCCAAGAGTCGAAGAGGCATCTTGCGGATTGGGGAGGGAGCGGCGCTTAGGTGTTTATTGGCTTAACTCTCCCGTGTCCGCAGCGTAAAGGGCTGCTGCAGAGGGCAGGAGGGGAGAGAGTGCCAAGCGTCCCCAAAGCGTCAGAGCCTCAGTACTTCTGACCCTAATGCCTTGCTTCCCTCCTCGCCCCCTCCTCTTTGTGGATAGTTTCCTCCTCGAGCCCCAGCTCTCCTTGTCTATTCTCCTCTTTCCCCTCTCGAGGACAAAAAGTTCTTGGGGGAGGGAGAAGTAAACCAGCGATGACTTCCAGCTAGCCAAGAGCGGGCTGTTTGGAAACGCTAAATCAAGGAGTCTCACTTAGGAGGAAGTCCGCGAGATCCCATACGGAAAAGAAAGCGTCCATATCGGATCCTCAGGCTTTTTTACACCCGGGACGCAGGGGCGGTGGGGGCTGGGCAGCGTGTTCGTCCCACCTGTGTGAACTCTGATTCCTGCAAGTTATTCCACTTGCTCCTACTCTAACTAAAATAAATGTGAATCAGATTTTGAATGGATTGCTGTATCGATCATGCTGCTCAACCACTTAAGTTGAACCCCTCCCTTGCCTACCCCCCCAAAAGCTATGATGAGTCTTCTTCAGTTCCCACGA
>CAUYSK010075685.1:0-48086 GCA_963575035.1 Avahi laniger
GAGACAGAGTCTCACTCTCTTGCCTGGGCTAGAGTGCCTTGGTGTCATCCTAGCTCACAGCAACCTCACACTCCTGGGCTCAAGCGATCCTCCTGCCTCAGCCTCCCGAGTAGCTGGGACTACAGTCATGCGCCACCATGCCCGGCTAATTTTTTTTCTATATATATATTTTTAGTTGTCCAGATAATTTCTTTCTATTTTTAGTAGACACAGGGTCTCGCTCTTGCTCAGGCTGGTCTCGAACTCCTGAGCTCAAACAATCCGCCCGCCTCGGCCTCCCAGAGAGTTAGGTTTACAAGCGTGAGCCACCGCGCCCGGCCTGGGTTTTCCTTTTAAAAAAATTTAAATTGCGATAAAATACACATAATATAAAATTTGCCATCTTAACCCTTTTTAAGAGTACAATTCCGTGGCTTTCAAATGCATTCACATTGTTGCACAACTGTTCCCATGATTTGTGCATGGGACGGTTTCCATCCTGCAAGAGCGAAGCTCTGTCCCCATTAAACACCAACTCCCCGTCCCCTCCCCCAGCCCCTGGCAGCCCCCACTCTACTTCCTGTGTCTGTGACTCTGACCATGAGTCCAGGGACCTCATATGAGTGAAATCATGCACCATTTGAGTTTTTGTGTCCGGCTCATGTTAATTAGCATGATGTCTTCGAGGTTCATCCATGTTGTTTCAGGTACCAGAGTCTCCTTCCTTCGTGAGGCTGAGTAACATCCCATCGTGCAGCTGGACCACATGTTCTTATTCGTCCGTCAATAGATGCTCGGGTTGCTTCCACCTTAGGCTATTGTGAACGGCGCTGTGTGCACACACGTGTACAAACATCTCTGAGTTCCTGCTCGTAATTCATTTTGATATGGACCCAAAAGAGGAATTTCTGCATCATATGGTCACCCTGTTCTTAATTTTTTGAAGAACTACCATACCGTTCTCCACAGGGGCTGCACCGTTTTGCATTCCCGCCAGCGGTGCACAGGGTTCCAATTCCTCCACCTCCTCTCCAACGCTTGCTATTTTCTGTTTTGCTTTTTTTGTGTGTGTGTAGTGGCCATCCTAATGGATGTGAGGTAGTTTGAGTTTCCTCAGTCGTGAGCATCTATAACTTTTGCAGCAACAGTCACAGAAGCCCACTCTGGTCTGGATGGTGCAAGCACTGACGGGGAAAATCACCATTAGAAGCTGCCCCTGACGTCACAGGAGAGATGCAGGTGGCCCTACTGCGGTGGTGGCTGTGGGGACGGATGTGTCTGGAGGGAGATTTGCAGGACGTGACTTGAGAACTGTCCGGCGGCAGCCGTCACTGAAACAAGGTTGACTCTGGGGACAGCAGGGAAGATCAGATGCCATTAGGGACACGTGACCTGGAGATGGGAGGTCTGGCAAGAGGATCATGCTGCAGGTGTCAGCCCGTGTCCGTGACGTGAAGCCGTGGGATGGACAGTGCAGACTGTGGACAGAGAAGGAACAGGACGGGACCCTGGGAGTTGCAGCGGTTCCAACTCTCCATGGGGGCTGAGCCCAGGAAGAGCCAGGGAGAAGCGGTGGGAACAGCGTCCTGGCGGGCTCTGGTGGGGTTTGCAGGAGGACGTGGTCCACTGCGTGAAATGTCCCGAGGACGTAGGAGATGGAGAATGTCCCTCGGAGTTTTGGATTTGGAAATATGAGGTCCTTGATCCTCTGACGCGATTCGGGGGAGGACGGAAGCAGCCCGGAGAGCGCGGAGGAGGAGGTGGTGCAGCAGGGAGGACCCACGTGTGGGCCTGGCTGTCAGGGCGCTTGCCTGGGCGGGAGGCGTCCACGCTGCCTTCGTGTGCTCGGGGTGTTCCGCGCACACACGAGTCACCAGGGAGTCCACGGGAACCCGGAGGGAGATTGAGGGTCAAGACAGGCTTTGCAAAGGGTGAGAGGTCAATCCCGTCCCTCAGTGTCCTGCCCACCCCGTTTGGATCAGGAATCGGCATGGAGGCGAGGCCCGCAGTGGGAGTGACCACTGCCCCGTGGGGTTTGCTGCGCTGGGGGGAGTTCAGTGGACCAGCGCCTCTCTCTTTTGCGGACTCAGAACGTGAAACACACAGCGTGAGTCTCCAGCGTTTATAGACCAGGAGGAACACGCCGGGGTGACTTGCGGGTGGCTGGTGGCTCTGGGCTGTCTGGCTGTGGTGCTCTTCGTACTCTAACCAGACAATAGTTCTGTTTCCTTCTCTTCAAATCCAGCGAGAATTGGGGTTGTAGCCATAACCATGAAGGAAGATCCGTGGAATCGCCAACGTGATGTTTTGTGCCGTTTTACTCCAGGCAAATATCTACAAGGACACCTCTCCAAGAGCTTTAAAAATTTTATTCAGGTGACGAGGTCCACCTTCTCAAGTCCCACGACCCTTATATGGAAACTTTAAAACAGGGAAGTTGAGCACCTGCCCACAGCCGTTCCGTGAACGAAGAACGATGGGCCACGTGCATGAGATCGTCAGCGCCAACGGGCAGCGCTTCACAGGGGACCTTCTCTCCATCGGAGGGTCCTTCCCACGTTATTTTTGTAGAGACCGCTATTGTGCCGCGAGGAACGGGCCAAATGTGCCTCTTCAGGGGCTGCCCTTTGATTTTTTCTTTTAGGTGACAACAGGGTCTTTTGAATTGTGGGATCCCGTTTTGCCGGGTGACCTCTGCTTCACTCTCCTATTGCATTAACGTTTCCCCCAACGGTTTGGTGATGAACTTGAGCTTAAAGCAACGCTGGGTCAGAGCCCACCAGCTGGCTGACTTCTGCCCCTTTCGCTCCACGTGCTCAGGGCTCCCATCCCCCGCGTCCCTCCTTGCCAGGCCAACGCGGGACGTCTTCACACTGCGCCTGGCCCACGGCGGCACTGCGATGTGGAACTCAGAAGGGAAATCCAGGTACACAGAGGTCGACAGACTTCTTTCCTGGCCCAGTCGACGGTTCAGAGCGGCTGTTGTTTGAAGGCTCTGAGAGCTATGGAATAACCGTCAGCGTCATTCAACTTTTGGGAAAAGTGGCTTCATTAGCACCAGGACTTGGTTACCTTCCTTTGAAAACACGGTAAGGTGAGTCCTCAACGTGCGACTCATTCTCTGACGGGATCTATTTCAAGGAGCAAAGGACAGGCTCGGTGCGTTGAGGTGATTGTACTTCTGACGTCCGTATTTCTAAACCTCAGGATTCAGTTCTTCATCTTGAAAGCCCTCCAGACTTTAGCCGGGGCGTCTGCCCTCCGCTAAAATACAATGCAGAGTTTCTAAAATAATTGTGTAGCTGTGACCATTTTCCCCCCATAAAGCATTTTCCACGTGAAGAGCATCCTTTGAAGTGAGGAGCCGGGAAGTAGGGTAGGGGTGAGGCGTGTGCAACAGAGGTTTGCGTTCCAGGCAGAGGGTGTGTTGCAGAGCTCAGAACCGGTCTATTGAGATGCGGCGCTTTGACCCACTCACAATAACTGCTGGCCCTGGGGTCACCGCAGCGACACGTCCCTGCATTATGCAGCTGCCAGGCAGACAGACCTCGTCGGTTTTCATTTGCTTTGGAGGAAAACCAGCAGGACTCGGGCCATGTGGTCACCAGTTGCTCTTGGGGTGCGATCAGGGTGCACGTGGGCAGGGGCAGCGGGTGGGGGATCCCTGCCCGTCCCGCATCCCAAATGGCAAGGAATCTTAAAATAATTCCCCCAGAGCCTTACAGCAGGACGGGTATTTCTCAAAACCTCATGCCAGAAGAGAAAGGATGAAATTAATAGTGTATCCTGAAGCTGGAATTTTAAAGGCCGCAGACAGAGCAAGGCAACACCCTGCTGTTGCTATTTCTTTCTTTGTGTTACAAAAAAAAAAAAAATTGCCTCTCCTGACTTTGAAAGTAGCTACTGCTTTTTTTTTAAAGGGGGAAAAAAAAATCAAAGCCCTACCAACCATTTCTTTTTGACAATGGAGACCGCTTTCTCCCCTGGTACTCAACTCATTCTGAATACAGTTCTACCATCTCACGGAACACGCGCCTGGCGTGGACCGTTTTCATCAGATGGGACCCAGGCGGGCTCAGAGCGGAGGGGACTGGGTTTGCGCGTGGGCGGGGAGGGAAGGGGACGTTGTCCACTTGTTTATTCCGGGGTCGAAGGCCTCCGCCCTTGCAGGCCCTAAGCTCGCGACCCCACGTTCTCTGTCCCTCATCAGGACCTCAGGAGGAACCCCACTTCTGAAATGTCACCTGCCACCTGCTGGTCCTTGCTGTTCAGTCACTCCCGCAGGCAAAAAGCAAGACCTGGGAAGGACCGTGGGGGCTCGTCCAGCTCCTTCTGCCAGCGGGAGGGGTCCCCCCCCCGCCCCCGTCTCCCGCCCGTCTGGTCCATCATGGCCGGCAGCACCTGGTCTCGTCTCGGTTGTGCGCAAAGGGCGGCTGGTTAAAGGAAAAGACTTTCCTCCATCTACTGTGATCAAACTGCCCTTTACCTTTTGTCTCTTGCAGAACAAAGACCATATTTTTGTTATTCTTTATGTATTGTTCAATACGTAAGTGTTTTTATACTTTTTTTATCATGGCGACTCAGACAGCTGTATGATGGGTGCGTTCTTAGCTTTGGAGGAAGAAGCTCGGCGTGGTGGCCGTTGTGTTAGGTTGAGCACTGGACATCGGGGGCGCGGTTCACACGGCATGCGCGCTGTCAAGGACGCAGTCCCTTCTGAAAGCGGAGCCATCCCTTCCTGCGTGGGGAAGAGACTGCCCGCGCTCCAGGCCGGCCGGCTTCTCACACCGTCCTGTCGGTCTGTCGTTTGACTTTCTCAAAAGGGCAGCAACGAGATGTACCCTTAGCAAGCGTGCGAGGCAATAGCTATTTCCCCAAAGCAAACACGGAGCCCCCTGACTCGGGGTGTACGTCAGGGCGTTTTCTCTGTTCTGTTCCCGACTTTTATCCCAATTTTCCTGCAACTTTGTCCAGCCCACAAGTCATTTTGGTCTCCAAAAGAGTGGGGATCCTACAGGCAGATGGGCTCCTTTCCGTGGGCGATATGGAGTCTTCATCTAGAGCATCGCGGGAAAGGAAGGGTCGTCCGGCCTCTGCCTTGAGGAAGACCAGACTCGAGCTCACAGCAGCCTCGGCTCCCAGGGAGTGTCTGTCGAAGTGAGCAGCGGGATCACGGAGGTGGGGAGAGAGACTCCTATCCTTCGTCATCAACACGCGCACACACATGCACACATGTATACACACCCACACACATGCACCCTCACACACACAGCTCATACACACTCACATGCACACACTCTCACACACGCATGCACTCTCATGCACGCACAACTTGTACACACATGCACTCTCACACACGCATGCACACACATGCACTCTCATGCACACACAACTCACATACTCACATGCACACACTCATACACATGTACACACACGCACACGTGACTCTCCCATGCTCACACACGTGCACACATGGGAGCACACACGGTTCTACTCCTAGACGTCTTTCCTCCCAAACGCAACATTTCACGTCCCCAACGCAAGGTTCTTGCTCCCATCTCATGCTCTTTGGGGACTGGAGCCAGAGCCACTCGGGGACAGATTTAAAGGGACAGTGGCATTTGACAAGCCAGGTATTTGTTTTTGCTCCCGACTTGGTCTGGGGGCCGCATCACCCCGCTCCGGTGGACCTGCTCCGGCCTGGCCCCAGGAGCAGGCTCGACTTCCAGCTGTCCTCTTCCGTGAGTTTATATATATTTTTAAATAAAAAAAATTGAATCAGAGCCGACTTTTCCGCAGAGCAGCCTCATGCATGATTAAATACA
This sequence comes from Avahi laniger, assembly GCA_963575035.1. NCBI lineage: Eukaryota > Metazoa > Chordata > Mammalia > Primates > Indriidae > Avahi > Avahi laniger. The sequence continues at coordinate 5,805 of CAUYSK010075685.1, forward strand.
TGGCAGTCCTCCCACGAACCACCGCAATTTCCTCACCAGCCAGTCTTTTTGTTCCTCCCAAATTTCGGAAAAGAAGATAAAGGTTTTGTTTTTTTCTTCCTCACGTTAGGATTTTTTAAGACACCGCTCGGAACCGCGGCGGCCGTCTCCTTTGAGCAGCAGCCCCTGAGCAGAGGGCGGCCACCGCCGACCCGGCCGTCTTTGTGTCTCCAGCCTCGCCCCAGAATTTCCCCCGTCCTCTTTTTAATTTTCCTCCTTGAAAGGCTCGAGTGATCCTGGTGCTCAGATGGTGTCACTGACACCCCCAGCTGAGCACGAGTAATTATTTCCACCCCGCAGCCGCTTTGATAAGGTTCTGAGGGCTGCCTTCGGCAGAGTCGCCCAGCCTTTGTTCCGCCGAAGGTATCTTCCTCCCTGGGAAATGAAGAAAGATGGCAGATGACAACACCTCCAAGGGCTGGGGAAACACCAACAAGTTATTAACCTTCAAAAAACCATTAATCCTTCAGCCAAAGGAGAGAGACGTCAGGCCGCTGTGGGTTTCACGGCGCAGAGGAGAGCACAGATGTAAACACGCGGCACCAATTTACATAATTCAACGGACAACGGACGGGAGGGCCCAGTTGTGGGAGACGGGCAGAGAGTGGCGACGCCACCAGGTGGCTTAATCTGGGGGGCTTCTGGCTCCTCCGTGGCGGTGGAGCCTGCATTTCCCGCCTGGACGCGTGGAGTCGGGTTTAGGCCAAGCCGGACGTCGGAGGCCCACAGGGGCTCTCCCGCTGCCGGGACAGGGCGCCGGGTCTTGCCGGATCTTCGCAGAGCAGGCGCCGTGCGCTGAGCTGTCTCCCCCACATTCATACATGGGCGTCTGAACCCCAAGCACCCCGGAATGTGACTGTGCATGGAGACGGGATGTTTAACGAGGTGATTAAGTTAAAGGGGCCATTAGGGTGGCCTAATCCAATCGGATGGTGTCCCCGTAAGCAGAGGCAGTGAGGGCGCGGTGCACACAGAGGGGTGACACTGAGGACAAGGAGAGGACCACCCACAAGCCGCGCAGAGAGGCCTCAGAAGGAACCAGCCCTGCCAGCACCTTGATCTTGGACTTCCAGCTCCAGAACCGGGAGAAAGTAAATTTCTGCTGTGTGAGCCGCCGGGCTGTGGGCTTTCTGACAGCGGCTCAAGGTCACAATACGGCAGATGACTAGAAGAGTTTAAATTTAAACATCCTTCCGTTTTAAATCATATAGAGGATCTTTCAACCCCCAAACTCTCGTTTGAACTCTTCAACACCGGCTGTAACATAACTGCCCACAGGGCCTCGACGACAAATCGGAGCAACTCCTAAGTCTCCAGGGAAAGAAACTTACGGGCGAACAACACTGGTGGCCGAAGGCCGGAGGTGTCTGCTCTCAGCATCTCACCCCCCTTCTATCTCAGAGCTCGTGAGTGCTAGGAGAGAGGGAACGTGAAGATAAACCGCGGTTGGTGGAAATGCCCTGTGATGCCCGTGTTGCGGGCGAGTCTGGGTGTGTGATGGGCAGATGCTCCTCGGGTCGCTCCCGTGGTCTCGGTTTTGGGCACGTTTTCGCCACCGTCCTCCCTCGCGTTCTAGCTGCGCGAACACCCACTTGTTCTTTCCCTCTGATTTCTGATTCTGCCACGGGCACTGTTAGAATTAGAGCACTGATAAGGAAAAAAACTGGGCCAGGATTTAAATTAATGCTTTTAGACAAATATCCGTTCCATCTCCAATTCTGATGCTAATTACATTTGTGGATCAAAGACCATTCGTTAAAGTTTTGCTTTTGAAAAACAGGGAGAGATTTTACTTTCTTGTTTGATATTTTTATGGGACTTGATGGGGCTGGAGGGGGGTGAGCCGCGGAGGGGGAGGCCCCCTGCAGAGAGCGCTGCGCGCGGGACCAAGTTCCTGAGTACTGCTGGCGCTCGGGCTCCGCAGCACCCGCCAAAGCTCCAAGGCTGTCCCTTCACCTCCTTCTTCCGCTGTCACGGTTGTCTGGGATGCAGGAGAAAACAATCAATGTGGGGTCAAAAAACTGAAAAGGACTGATCCTTGAAAAGACACGGAGGAAACTTCGGTGCGTTTTACTAAACGAGAGCAGCCGTGCGCGAGGGCTGCGCACTGCACGATTCCCACTGCAGGAGTGCGGGGAAGGAGCCGTGGACACAGAGAGGAGACGGGCCTGGAGGGAGGGAGGGCGCACAGGTGGAGCCGGGGACTTTTAGGGCGTGAAACGTCCCTGTGTGATGCCACAGGGGTGGACACAAGTCGTCGCACCTTGGTCGAAACTCACAGAACGTCCACCAGCAAGAGTGAGCGCTCTTGTGGGCGCGGGGCTCCGGAGACCAGGGTGCGTCAGTGCGGGTGCACCCAGCGTGACGAATGGACCCCTCGGCGGGCTTGGTGGTCGGGGAGGCTGCGTGTGGGGGATCTGGGAAGCGTCTGTACGCTCCACTCAATTTTGCTGTAAAACAAACACTGCTCTAAATGAAAAGACAAAAACCCACAGAGTCTATTTTAAAGAGAAAAAGTATTGATAGAAATTTTAAAACATCAGCAGAGAGCGACGTATGGTCTGAGGGCCCTGTTGAAGCAACTTAGAACCCAAGTCATTGCGAGAGCAGAAGGGGAAATAAAAGCAAACCCAACGCCGGTGACCCCAAGAGTCTGCAGAGCTCACAAGGAGTAGCCGGCGGGAGATGGGGCTGTCGGCGGGAGGTGGCGTCAGGATGGAATATAGAAAGCCAGTTTCTGATGGAAGACGCAATGGTTTTGGAATCCAGGAAGGTTAAAGCGGAAACTGGCAGTTGTCGAGTTTCAAGGGACACGTGGGAGGTGCACACACTGAAATGCCCCCCCATGGACACGGCCCGACTGAGGGTCATGTGACCGTGGGGCGTGCGCCATGTGCGGGCAGAGGGAAGCCGTTTGTGTGCTCGGACGCGTTGACATCTTCCCCCCCCAGTTTCCTCCTCCTGGAGAACCAAACATATGACTCGATTCAGTGCTTCTTCGTTCAGGGAGTGGATAGGCAAAGAGCTCACCTCCTGGAGGGACATGTGGTCGCCAAACAAGTAACAGACAAGCGCCCACATACAGCCGTTTCGTGGAGATAACTGCGGTGACAAGAGTGACACGGGCCGGGGCCGGCCCTGAGGCTGCACAGGGGTCGCGTTGGGACCGAGGCCTGGACGGATGAGAAGGATCAGGGTGTCCCACGCACGAGGATCTGGAAAGAAGGGAGAGCCAGGGCAGGAGCCCTGAGGCTGGAATGCTCTGGAAACACATCGGAAGCCCAAGCGTCTGAGCCTGAGTGTAGAGAGCGTGAGGGTGGTCCCGGGACACGAGGTGGAAGAGGCGGGCGCGGGTGGGGTGACGTCCAGGTCGGGAAACCCCTCAGTCCCAGGCACCCTAACCACCAGGCCAGGCCACGCAGGGCCCCGAGGGCCGCCGCAGGGGCTGTATTTCACCTCAGACAGGCAGCCACCGGGGCACGGCACTGAGCTGGGACGCGTGTCCGTGGGGTGTGGCCGTGGGAGGAGCAGCCTTGGCCAGCCTGAAGCTTGAGCGTGGACAGAGCATCACACACGAGCAAGCTCCGCCCTTAGAATCCTCTTCCCGTGGTCCTGCCACGGCCCCCGCCCTCTGGGATGGCCGCTGCCCGGTGTCCAGGCCACGCCTGACGTGCTGGCCTGCGACATGCCCCCTCCTCTCGGGTGTCCTGCGCGCACCATGGCCCCACCACGGCCTGCCCGTCACTGACCGTGTCCAGAGAGCAGACAGATGCGCCTCTGCGGTCCCCGCGGCGTCTGCATCCTGGCGGTCTTTGCGAAACGCCAGGTGGTCCCGGAGTGGACTAAAGTTTCCACGACTGGTTTGGAGCCGAGACGCCGCCCACGGCATTTCCTAAGGATGGTGCTTGCGGCCCTGGCCCTCGTGTGTGTGCAGAAGTGGACGCCTCAACTTCTCAGCTGCCACCGCCAGATCGGGACCTTTCCGGTGTCTGTGTGCACCTCGTCTCTCCTGTGCCCTCCTGCCGTCGAGAGCCAGGTCCTCCTCCTGTTTTCTGGGAGCTTCTCCATCCGCCACGCAGGCTGCTCCTCTGCCGTCCTCTAACCCATGCAAACCCCAACCTTCCGGAGGCAGGGCCATCCCCCTGCCTGTCTCTCTTTCTGGAATGTTCTTTTGACGTCTCTTCTCACAGTTATGTTAACTCTCAGTCCCTCAGGAGCCTTTCACAATCACTGTACAAAGCGCAGGTCACCCTGCTGCCATAGCGCCCGGGTATTGCCCCGATAGCACGTATCGGAGTGTGGCGGTGTGTCGTTTTCTTCTTCTTCTTCTTCTTTTTTTTTTTTTTTGAGACAAGGTCTCACTCTGTCGCCCAGGCTGGGGTGCAATGGAGTCATCACAGGTCACTGCAGACTCCACCTCCTGGGCTCAAGCGATCCTCCTGCCTCAGCCTCCCGAGTGGTGGGGACTACAGGCGTGAACCACCGCACCCAGCCTGTCAGTGTGTCCTTTACGAACTTGTTCATGTGTTCCGTCTCTGTCTTCCTCACTAGCACAGTCCTGCGTGTTGCTTATTGGACCCTGAGCATGCAGTTCGTGGACAAGCAGAAGCTGTAAATAAACTTCCTCTCTGTCTACTTCTCTCCACACACCCTCGTTGCATCCTACGCTTACGCGGCGTTCTGCATCTGGGAGTCATTCAGCTATAACCATCCAGCAAATACTCATGGAGATCTGTCAGGTGCTGGCAGGGTTGTGGATTGAAAGACGAAATCGGTCTTTGCTCTGCACCCGGGGGGCTCACGTCTGGCTGGGAGAACGCGTGCGCAGATATGACGTGTGGTCACTCCCCGTGGATAAGTACTCACGCTTGCACCGGGAAGGGGAGTCACCCCGGTCTGGACGGGGGCTGGTGATTTGAACGGGAGGATTAAGAAGAGGGAGGGTCTCAGCCCAGGTGCGTGGGGGACGGGTGCCCACCCCGGGAGGGAGGCACAGGACAGGGAGGGGCTCGGATCAGACTTGTCGGGCCGTGGTGCCTGCAGGACATGCAGGTGGAGGCTCTGGCAGACGCCGGATGAGCGAATCGCAGCCCGAGGGAGCAGCTTGGTGCAGCCAAAGAATGAGAGCCGGGAGCCAAGGAGGGAACCCAGGCACAAGGTCTCTTCAGAGCATTCTTTCAACTCAAGACGATATTCAGTTGGGGCGGGGGGATGCAGTTCAGGTGATTCAAAGACTTCCCTGTGGTTTCATGCATCGACTTGTAACAGGCAAAGGAGGAGAATATCAAACAAAGCCCCCGAAGCCGCAACATAGCTCCTGAGAGCAGAAGGGGAGCAGTGATCGCCCTTCCTACATGGGTTGCCTGGTTTTGCCTTTTCTGTCTCTAGTGTTCCCTACGACGCTGCGGCTGGAGTCCCGCATCCGGCCTCCATGTCATCTCCAGCAGTCGTCCCCACAAACCAACGGCCTTACCGCGCAAACCCAGCTTTGGGACAAATCCCCCACCCCTCCTTTCCCTCCGACGGTCTCCTGCAAGGACCTCCTTTGGATTCACTCCGTAGCAGCCGGGGCTTCGCTGCCGAGCGCGAACCAACAGCGGGGAGAGGGAGGAGTGTGGGCTTTGAGTGTAGACAGGGCCGAATTGTGATCCCACTGCCCCACTCGATAACTCGGCTTCCACACCGTACGACGGAAAGAGCAGTGCGGCCTTCGCAGCCTCATAACGAAGGTCGGATTAGGTTATGCCTGGCCCCGACCCAGCCCTTTCTTCTCCTCTTTATGTACTCAGCGCCCCACCGCCTTACAATTTCGTCTCTCATCTACCAACAGTAGCAATAAGAGTATGATACACAATTCCGATATTTCATTTGGGAGCTCGGTATTTGAATATGAGCAAGTGTCCTAGACCAGACGAGGGCCTGTGAACACGAAAACTGGTCTGGCATATTTGCTGATACGCAAGCACGAGCTCCCGAGTGAAATATCCGGAATGACCCCTCCATCTTTTGCTCATCAGAAAAAACGAGCAGGTCTTCACTGGAGTGATCCGTGGGTGCGACGCGTCAGGCAGCTCCATGGGCCTTGGACGACTGGGAGGTCTCAGTGTCCCTACATGCACGTGGAGAGCAAGCCTTATGTTTGTGGTTGATGTTTGCTAATTAAAGAAAAACCCCCAAACCATTGCCAAACCATTACCAAACAGCAGTTGGGGGAAGCCTCTCTTTGTAGAGTTATTCTGCTGAACACAAGAAGAAACAACAGAATATTAACACTCCGCAACCCCTCTCGAAATGACGGGTCCAGGCCTTGAACGCAGGTCTGCGAACGTGACAAGGGAAAGGCAACCGAACATTTAGTGCCTCCTGGCGGAAGAGCACCCCACGTATGTAGTTTCCTGCCAAGAAAAATGGGAGCTGATAAAGCCTATTGATCCGACTTCCAGTTTACGAAAAACAGAGAGGACGGAGAAAAATACTAAACACCACCCTGCAAGGACGTGTGCAGCAAAACTCAAACACGGAAGCACCACAGGACAGTAGGAACTGGCTTCTTCCCCAAATATGGACGAAAAATAGGAGAGGGTGGGGAGCCCCGGAGACGAAAGCAGATTTTAAAGACGGCACGACCGGCCACCGCCTGTGGGGCTCTCTGGGCTCCTAACTCAAACCAGCACCCACAAACTAGCCCCTACAGCTGGGGTCTGATCTCACGGGACTTTTACGAGACCACTGGAAATTTCAATACTGCTTGGATTTTTGATGACATTAAAAATTATTTTAGGATAATGGCATCTTGGTTATATTAAAAAAAGAGTCCTTATCTTTTAGAGATGCATTCTAAAATATTTATAAATAAAATAATATGATGCATAGGATTTGCTTCAAAAATTCTTCGCCCTACTGGTGACGACAGTGGCTCTTACGGGGTTGCCAGCGCTCGGGAATACTTAGGATGTGAATGGCGCCCCGGCCCGGGCGGCAGAATCTCAGTGTCACCTGGACACCACTCCGCCTGGAGACACTGATTTACTGGGTCTGGGGTGGGGCCCAGGCACCAGTGCTGTGTTAGTTTCCTGTCGCTGCTGTGACGAGTCACTGACATTTAGTGGCTTCCGACGGCTCTGACTCACCGTCTCACGGTTCTGTGCGATAGGAATCTCTGTCTAAATCGGTCCCAATCAGCTCCTTTAATAGGCAGATAACTGCGTAAATGCACACTCCGAAGTGATAAAACAGCACCCTGCCGTAGTTTAAGTGTCAGCATAGTTTCTGTCCTAGAGGAAGATGAGGTAACGACAGATCTCACAGCAAACGCTGTCTTGGATGGAGTTAGAGTATCCTCTCGGCGGAGTCCCTGACACCTCGCCCGGCTCCGCCAGCCACACCTGGCGACGAAATCCCAAACTCCGGTCCACGGCTGCTGCGGGAGGGGCCTTCCCAGCTCCTCGCAGGCACCTCTGGGCTCGTCCACCCCAGGCCCTCCCTCGGGGTTTCCCGGAACACACCCTCCTGCCCAGCCTGCCTGGGACGACTCTCACGTCCTCGGCTCCTGTCCTCACCGTCAAACCGTCCCCCTTCCCATCCCCCCATTGCAGTGAATGGCAACGGCAGCACCCTGGGGTCACCGCGACATCTGTCCTCCCCAAATCCGCGTGCAGTGGGCAGCCAGTCCTGCCGGCTCTGCGCTCACAACACAGCCACCCCGCAAACTTCTCTCATCTCCCACCTGCGCCTCGCCTCGGGCTAACCTGTCACTGTGCTCACCTGGTCATGGCAGCTGCCTCCCAGCTGGTCTCTCTGCAGCCACCGTGGCCCCTTCAAATCCGTGTCCCCATCGCAGCCAGAGACCCTGTTAAAACAGCAGTCAAGTCACATCCGTTTTGTGCTCATTAAAACCTCCAAAGCTTCCATCTCACTCCCGGGAAACGCAAAGGACCCTCAGCGGTCACGAGCCTTGGTGTGATGGGTTCTCTGTCGCTGTGACAGCTCCACCCCCGTCTGTCTCCCTCATGTTCATTCTGCTCTGGCCATGCTGGTCTTGCTTCGCTGGAACTTGCCAGGGAGCCCCTGCCCCAGGACCTTTGCACGTCTGGTCTCTGTGTGGAACCCTCTTCCCTGATGTGCCCAGGGCTCATGTCATCCCTTCTTTCAGGGTTTGACTCCAGTCCCCCCTTCTCCGTGACACCTTCCTCCCTTGCATTCCCGTTCAAATGCACAACACCCAACTCTGCTTTCTCTCTTCCCTTTCCTGGCGGTATCACCGCTGACCACGAACGTATGATGCGTTTCACATGCCGTCTTGTTTGTTGCTGCCGCGTGCCCAAGAGCGCAAGCTCGGCGACCGCAGACCGCGCTCGCTCACTCGTCCCCAGGTCTGGGACCGGCGGCTGCTCCGTAGCTCTTTGGAGGAACGTGCGTGGAGCGGGGCTGCTCCCGGCTCTGCCCCACCTTCGCCTCCTTGGCTCTGGGCTGGAGCTCCGTCTCCTCCAAGCAGCCGCCCCTGGCTGCAGCCCAGCCCCCAGCCCCGGGTTAGGAATCTGATGTTCCCCAGTGGTGCCCGCTGGCCGAGGGTCCTGCAAGTCCTCCCGTACCTGAGCCAGTCGCAAGTTACCTCCTCCTCGAGGCTTTGAAAATCCTCCAGGACTGCGGACGAGGCCTTCGGGAGCGGGTCATAAACTGCGACGCGGCCTCTGGGCTTTCAAGTGTCGGGCGGGACCCTCTTGTTGAGGCCACCTGAGGGCGAAGGTCTCCCACCCTCCCACCGCGGCGCCCCCGCGACACCTTCCCAGCCTGGAGCTGAGGGGGAGGGGGCCGGGTCTCTCCTGTCGCATAACTGAGATGGTCGCCTGTGCATCTTCTGTCTAGATCGGCCCCAAGTGTCATGGTCCCCAGCACCCTGCCCGAGGCACAGCGAGCCGTTCCTGCTCAAATCTGCACAGGCAGAAGCAGGATGGAGGCAGGACGGGCCTGCGGTCGTGCGAATGGAACGTTCCAGACGGGGACGGGAGAGCCGAGCCCTCGCACGTGGCTACGCTGGCAAATGCGTGCCGCGGACTCTGCCACGATTTGGTCGGAGCCTCCACCCCGCGGACGCGGCAGATCGCTTCAGGGCCAGGGCGCTCCACGTGGCTCCGCGCTCCTGTCGCCGGCGCGGGGACGGGCTCCAGCGAACCCTGGGGCCACCGTCCCCCCGCGCTCCGCCGTGGGAAGAAGGGGCGCGGGAGCAGGGACAGGAGCCGAGGAGAGCCAGCCGTGTGTCGCTGCCGCCGGCCACCAGGCTGCCCCGCGAACGCCCGCCCTTCCGCTCGGCACCGCGGCGCTCCGGCCCGAGCTCACACAGAGGGGACAGGACGTGTTCCAGGCGTGGGGACGTGTCCAGTCAGGCGGTTCCGACACCCGAATGGGGTGGGGCCCGTGGAGTCAGACGCGCTCTCTGCGGGAACAGTGGTGACAAGCGAAGGCCACCCTCCGCGCCGGGAGATGCGCACACAGCCCCGAGGCGTCCTAGCGACGCCCCCGCCTCTCGCAGTGGGATCAGCCGGCCCTGCGGACGGTGTGGCCTCGGCCTCGCTGTGGGGCTCCTCCGGGTCAGAAGCCAGGCCGAGGGCCGTGGGCCCAGTGCCCCGAGATGCCGTCCCCTTCCCCGCACACACGCACACTCACACTCGCACGCACCGTGCACACACGCACACACTCACACACAGCTGTTGGTTGTCAACACTTAAACGTTAGGAAGTAAATACCTTGCAGGCCTCGGCAGGAGGAGGCGAGTGGGAAGCTTAGAGCTCATGTGAGCAGCAGCTCCCTGTGGGGCCGTGGGCTGTGCACGTGAGCCGTGGGCTGCTCATGTGGGCTGTACACGTGGGCCGTGCGCTGCTCACGTGAGCTGTGCACATGGGCTGTGGGCTGCTCACGTGGGCTGTGCACGTGGGCCGTGGGCTGCTCACGTGGGCTGTGCACGTGGGCCGTGGGCTGTGCACGTGGGCCGTGGGCTGCTCACGTGGGCTGTGCGCGTGGGCTGTGGGCTGCTCACGTGAGCTGTGCACATGGGCCGTGGGCTGCTCACGTGGGCTGTGCACGTGGGCTGTGCACGTGGGGCACCTGAGAGCGGCTCCTCCTCACCTTCCGCAGCCCTCCCCGGCCCGCCCCGTGCCCGGACGTCCAGACTCCCCAGAGCGCTCAGAAGCCTCCGCACCAGCACTCGCAGGTGAAGCCCGTGGCCTGGCTCTGGGTGGAGAAGGGCCCTGGGCACCGAGCATGGACTCACGCGCTCCCTAAGATCTTCCTCCTCTTCTGTCCTCAAGCATCTCCCTGGCTTCTGTAGGCTTTGGCATTTCTGTCTCCTCCCAACATGAAACTACAGATTTTTGTTTGTTATGTGGTCATTTTAGAAATTACCTATTTAATAATTAAAATTTATTTTTCACATGTGCATATATGTAGCTTCTAAAAACCAAGCCAGGTGCTGGGCACCTGTAGCCCCAGCGGCTCAGGAGGCTGAGGCAGGAGGATTGCTTGAGCCCAGGAAGCTGAGGCCAGCCTGGGCAGCATAGCAAGACCCCATCTCTAAAAACAAAATCTAATAAGCCCACACATCATATCATTTTACTTGTACCATGCTTCAGTATGTATTTAGGACCGATGAAGACCTTTTGAAACACACCATAACGCTATTGTCATATTCAAAAAAGCATCAATAATGCATCAATATCATATACTCCCCAATCTGTATTCAGTGTTTCTGAATTGCCTCAGAAGTCGTTTTTTTTTTTTGTAAAAGATTATTGGCTTTCCCTTCATTTATAAACTGTGTTTTCATTTTACAAAATGATACATCGAGGAAAATACAGAGATTAAGGCACAAGCCGCTCTCTGCGGCTATCTCCCTCCCATGTGGGTCTATGCACACTCCCCGTCGTGCAAACTGACTGTTCATGAGATTTCCTCCATTTCTTCACCTCTGAATATTCACACAAGTAGATTAACAAATACCTCTTTTTTGCACAAATACAATCATGCTTGATGTACCGCTCTCTTCCTTGCTTTTTGCCACTTAAAACGTGTCTGGGAGACTTTTCCAAGCGCGTGTTCTCTGCTGTTCTCTCTACAGCCCCGTGCAGAAGAGCACGTTAACCCCTGGCGGAAGTCTGGTTTCTTTTTAATTCTTTGCTGTCACGGAGAACACCGCAGTGGGCGTCTTAGTGCACATTTGCAGTTATTTCTGGAGGAGGCGTCCCAGGAATCACTGCCGCGTGGAGGGTGGCTCTGATGAATAATTTCCAGCCTGGCGACCTCGCTGTGTTAGCGCATTCGACAGGATAATCCTACGACGGCTTCTGCGCCTCAGTCCTGGCCTGAACGAATCATTTATTTATGATCTTTAATAAAGCACGCATTTTATCAAATGCATCAGCCTTCCCATTAATTATTATTATCGTTTAATCGCGGGGTAAGGTGGGGAGGCCTCCTTCTTTCCGTTAAAGTGGCCCATGATTGCGAAGGTTTGAGAAGTAACTAACGCTGGGGTCTGGCCCCTCATCACCCCTGACAGCTGGTGAAGTGGCGGGCAGGAGGGGTTTCTTGCTATCCCTGAGCACTGAGATTGCAAGAATGGTAACGCATATTTGGAAGAACTTGTCACAAACAGGGGCATACTGATCGAGATAAGTTACAAAGTTCCAGCTTTCGAGGATTTCGCGGCAGTGGCGATGCTAGAGGATGCACATGGCTTTGCGCAAAGACCGGGGCACGAGCCACGGAACATCTCTGGGCTGCTTGTGTTTTCCGTGGTTTCATCCTCTCTTGGAAGCCCGAGACAATGAGCTTTGCATCAGAATGTCAGCTCTTGTGTCGCACGCGTGGGTTTCACGCTGCGCAGCCTCCAAGCCCGCGTGTGTTGGGAGGCAGCAGCGCTCCGTGTCTTGAGCCACGTGCTTTCTTTCCTGTCGTTCTGTCCTCTCCCTCCTTAACACCTCGGCTCGTTGTGCAGAATCACTCTGCGTCTTGCTTCCTGAGATTAAAATTCCCCTGAAGGCGCTCGGCTGAAGACGGGGCCGTAAGACGGGGAGGCAGCATTTCGGGGTGACGGGGTGCATGCCCGCAGAAGCCGGCAGTGCTGTCCGAACTTTCGAGTACCAGGGACATCCATAACACGTGCCCCTTCCTTACTTTGGGACGGCCGTCTAATAACCCGAAGCGCAAATGCGGCCCAGGCAGCGTCCCCTCCGGGACAGTCGAGGCGGGCAGGAGGGGAGGCGAGCCGGGTGCTAACAGAACGTCCTTCCAGCCGCCTCTCCTGGCTGCGCGTGCACCTGCCGGGAGACAGGACGTGGGTCAGGACGGAGGCGCTGCTGCCCCCGGGGATTCATTGTGACAGAGATAGCCCTCGCCGCGGGTCGCATTGTGTGCGCCTGGCTGTTCATTTCGGCGCGACGCCGGAAGCCGCCGCTCTGAAGAAGCTCCTGGAAATGGAATCGAGTTGGGCCACACAATAAATCAAGATGTGAGTCGACGCAGAGCACTCAGGGATTTCAGATGTGACTCTGTGGGGGGTTTTGGTGGTCTTTTTTTTTTTCGGTATTGTTTCGGGCTTTGCTTGGCCTTCAGAACGGCTCGCTGTGTTGGTTCACAACAAGGCGACGGCACTGGCGTCGACATTTTCGCTACGCCAGGTAAAAGACGCCAGAGACCGAATAAGGAAACCCAAACAGGTGCAACCAAACCAGAGCAAACAGGAATCCTCCTGCCCACGAGGAGACTTCTAGAAGATTTTTGTCGAACAGCCCCTTTCTCTACCTACTCCTGATAAAGAAAGTGGGATAAGAGGAATGTTGGTTAGTAAAGGAGCAGTCTCTCCAAAAACAAAGTCCCCATGCTCTTGAAAGCTTGCCTGCCCCCGGGGCCAGCTCTCACGGACAGGCAAAAAGGACGAAGACAGGTGGATGACCAGAAGTACAAGGTCCCGGGGTGTGTCAGAGATGTCCCCGTGATCTGTTCTTCTCTTCTTCTTTACATAACAGAACGTCCTGGCTTTACGATGAGCATGCAGCTAGAGCCCACAGTGGAGCCTCCCTTGCAGCCGGGGGTGGCCAGACACAGAGGTGATGTGAGCGGTGCCCGGAGTCATCCTGGGGAGGAGGAGCTTCTCTGCTCTGCATCAGCTACGACCGGGCAGAGGGGCCGATGCTCTGGGGAACGGAAGAGCAACAACGCTGCGGGGACCCGGGTCACAAACGACCTGGTGGAGCAGAGGCAACTGCGACCGTGGGCGCCTCACCTCTGTGCCGTTACACGTAGGAGGAAGAGACTCAGACCTTCAGCAGTGGTTGCACTTTGTGTCTCTCACGGCGTCTTTGCCTCTGTCCTCGCTGAAATATAGGAAAAAGCAAGAGTGGCCCTGGAGAGCTCTGCTCACTCCCAGGGGGTGAAAATAGTCGGCACGTGTGGGCTGCGTGCATCTGACTTGGGGCCTCCGCGATGTGTCGCTTTAGTTCTGAACCATCCGGTGTGTGTGACGCACCACGGCAGGGCTGAGCTGCGACGTGCCGTGGCCTCTTGTCTTCCATGAGACCTGTTCAGATTGTCGGGTCTTCTTCTTCCTGTAACTACACTAAAATTACACCAAAATAACTTTTTAATCATTTAATAAAACAGGTTCTCAGGCTGGATGCAGTAGCTCACGCCTGTAATCCTAGCACTCTGGGAGGCCCAGGTGGGAGGATCGCTTGAGCCCAGGAGTCTGAGGTTGCAGTGAGCTGCGATGACGCCACGGCTCCCTAGCCCGGGCAACAGAGTGAGACTCTGTCTCAAAAAAAAAAAAAAAAAAAAAAAGGGAGGGTGTGGGGTGACGAGATAAAGGGACTGGTCTTTCCGGAGGGCACGTGGCGGGTGACAGCTCTCGTCAGAAGCATTAGTAACGTTCCTACCCTTCGACCCAGCAGTTCCACTTGGGAATAATTCCACCAGCTCATAGCAGCTGCGTGCACAGTAATATCCTTCATATTTAGGAAAAAACAGAGAGAAAACAGTCTAAGCATCTACTAGTGAGAAACTGATCTGACAAAGTATGGAAATCATACGATGGAATAAATTAAAGCCATTTAAAATGATGGTGCAGTTGCTCACAAGGCCAAGTGAAAAAATCACAAAAGAGAATGTTAACAGGGTCCCGTGTTGGTAAAAACAGTAATTCTATGTAGATAGGCTTGCTAAAAATCTAGAAATGGCACCAGATGATCGGTGTGGTCTCTGTGTGGCAATTTTCCAATAAACATCGTGTATTACCTTTATAACGAGAAGGGAAAAAATTGCCAAAATAAACATCTTTATTTTTCGTATCTTATCTTTGGGGCATGAAGTTTGGAAGACAGTGGTTAGCTCTGGGGGAAGCTTACTTAGACTCTGATGAGCGAGTGGTTTCCGGGTGCACCTGAGGACGTTCCCGCGTGCAGGGGTCCAGGAAAGGCTGCGTCCTTACCACGTGGTCTGCCAGGGCCTTGCGTCCACGGGGCTGCCGTGGCCCGCTGTGTTCTTCTGCAGATCGGGGAGACTGCAGGACTGTGCTTTCGGAAGAACATACTCCAAGGACGATGGGAGAATTTTTCGATAACTAAGATAGTACCAAGGCGAGAATTCTGATTAATGAGAATTCCGATTAAAATATTTACAAGCACCAAGAATTCACATTCTCTGCAGAAATCTCCTCTGCCATGGGTAGAAGGCGGAAAAGTAGTTCAGCCTTTCTGGACGGCAATCAGATAAGAGTTTTCACATCGCAAAAGTCGGCCTTTTGGCCGGATGTGATGGCTCACGCCTGTAATCCCAGCTCTCTGGGAGGCCGAGGCGGGTGGATTGTTTAAGCTCAGGAGTTCGAAATCAGCCTGAGCAAGAGCGAGACCCTGTCTCTACCAAAAATAGAAAGAAATTAATTGGACAGCTAAAAGTATATAGAAAAAATTAGCCGGGCATGGGGGCACATGCCTGTAGTCCCAGCTACTCGGGAGGCTGAGGCAGGAGGATCACTCGAGCCCAGGAGTCTGAGGTTGCTGTGAGCTAGGCTGATGCCACGGCACTCTAGCCTGGGCAACACAGTGAGACTCTGTCTCAAAAAAAAAAAAAAAAGTCGGCCTATTAAAAAACGAGTCTGCAGCCTTTAACCTAGAATTCTGCTTGCTGCATTCCTCCTGATGAAACTGTCAAAGACGGGAAGGGATTTCACTCAGGAGGACAAAATACATGGCGTCATTTTAAAAATTACATACAAAGGAACCAGAAACACAGAAACGTTAATGTGCATTATCTCTGGGTGAGGGAATTTCGCACGATTTTTCTTTTCTTCTTTTGTTTTATTTATACTTAAAATTTTTTTCAAAAAAAATCTTATAAAGTAGTA
The DNA here is from genome assembly GCA_963575035.1 of Avahi laniger. Taxonomy (NCBI): domain Eukaryota; kingdom Metazoa; phylum Chordata; class Mammalia; order Primates; family Indriidae; genus Avahi; species Avahi laniger. The sequence goes on from CAUYSK010075685.1 coordinate 21,235, forward strand.
GTTTTTTCTACATAAAAAAAACTGCTGTGTAAGAAATTTAAAATCTTCTGTGAAAGGATTGTCTTTTAATTATGTTTAGTGGGCTTTGCTTTTCGTTACCTTTTTCTCTTCTGTTCTTTTCTTCCCCCCCCCCCCCGCCCCACCCCGGCAGAAACGAAGGGCAGGGAGGAGGGCGGGCGGTCGCCAGGCTTTCGGACCTGCACAGAGCTCCTTCGCCCACGACTAACGCCGCGGTTGCACGGATCCTCTTCCGCTAGGGCTCTCTGTTTCGCTCCCAGGGGAAAGTGGACGGTGGCCCGTAGAGGGAATAAACCCCAAAATACCCTGTGAGGCATGTGCCTGATTTCTTGCTGTATTCTAATCCAAACCAGTGGTTCTCAAACGTTACTATGGGTCAGAATCCTCTGAGAGCTCTGACAGCAGATCCGGGCCCCACCCCGGGGCTTCTGACTCAGCAGGTGCGCGGCGGGGCCGAGGTCCCGAAAATCTACCCAGGTCCCAGGGGATGCTGACCCTGTGCTCCAGGACCAAGCTCTGAGAGCCACAGGCCTAAATCGGTGGCATGTGTCGGCTGCAGAAAAAGCAAACGTCCGTGGAAGCTCATCCCAATGTATTTTCAGTTGTGAAAGGCAAAAATAATAATAACAGTGATTTAAAATTTTGCCCTAACAGAGGGAGAAGATTAGAAAAAAATTGCTACAGCAGCAAGTGTCCCAGCATTGGGTCTCCCTGGCCGTTCTCTTGGTGAGACAAGCCGGACAGAGACTTTCAGAGGTCTTTGGCATGGAAAAGCGTACGATTGCAGAAACAACCCAAGTGCCCATCAGTGCACGAGTGGATTGATAAACGGTGGCGTATGTATATGACGAGTTCTACTCAGCCACAAAAACCAGTGGTGATCTAGCATCTTGTGTTCTCTTGGAGGGAGCTGGAGCCCATTCCACTAAGTGAGGTATCCCAAGAATGGAAAAACAAGCACCACACGTATTCACCATCAAATTGGAACTAATAGATCAGCACTTACGTGCACATATGGAAGTAACATTCGTCGGAAATCAAGCAGGTGGGGGGAGAGGAGGGGATAGATATCGTCACACCTAATGGTGCGGCGCGCACGATCTCGGGGATGGACATGCTTGTAGCTCTATTCAGGCAGTGAGCGCAAAGGCAATAGATGTAACCAAAGCGTTTGTACCCCCGTAATATTTTGAAATAAAATTAAATTAAATTTATAAAAAGAAAAACATAATAGCTCCCTCTGCCCCCACAAATAGTTCAAAACAAAAGCAACTCCAGAGTACAAAATACGTGTAACGTAGTCTAGCAAACACCCAACATGTGCGTGTGGACTTGGCTTTGAAGCTCCCTTCGAAACACCAATTCCCTAAAAATAGGCTCTTGGTGTCCCTGCTTTTGCAGCATCCCAGGCATGTCCTTAGCTGGCCTCTTAGGGGACATGGCCCCGTCAGAGAGGAAATCTCAGCGTGACTTACACAGCCCTGGGTAGAAACACACACAGAGCGCGCATAGCCGTCTGCCCGGCCCGGGGCTGGGGTCAGGTGTGTGCGTCCGGCTTCCTGCACCGGTGAAGGCTGCACCAAGGTCAAAGCCCTCAGCGTAATCCTCCGCTCAGCGGCAGTCCGCGCTGGCGGGGGTAGCCCTCCCCATGCCGGCCCTCCATACCCCGGGGCGCTGCCCTCCACAGAGGACCGCCTCGCCTACGGTCTGGTACACAGCTGGAATGCGCTGGCATCCCGTGGAGAACCTCTCCCCAGATCTGGACAACAAAACCAGCTCCCACCTGAGCTCCACCACCTGCCTGAACTCGGCTGCCCTCTGTAGACCCCCCGAATGCGTCCCAGGCAGGGAGCGTGCAAAGCAGGGGAGACGCCTGCTATCACATAAACGCACAGAGCATCCCAAGGCTTCTCCAGGGGAACCTGGAGCCGCAGAGCCGGGTCAGTAGCTGGGGCCGGTCTATGCTGATTCAACCTGCTATCGGGTGTTTCCCGGGAACTTCCTAGTTATCATCACATCACCCATGTGTGTTGCCTTGGGGGGAAGAGGAAACGTCGGCCGGACTTTGGGGGTCCCGTCACCACATCTGTCTTGGGAAGGAGACACACACCCGCTGCAGAAGCACAAAAGCCTCTCTCTTCTCTCACCCGGCTCAGGCTCGGCCACTTGGGGGTCTCAGCTGGACTCTCAGGCAAGTGGGGCCAGGAACGGGGCAGCTGGAAATTCTCATGTCAATTGTAGCCACGCGGAGCCTCTGCCGCAGGGTTCCTGTTCCTCGTTCCGGACCTCCTGCCCCTCGTTGGTTTGCCTTGGCCCTCCCGAGTCCCCCCTTTGTCGAAGGCGGCTGTAGAGGAAGTGTCTGTTGCTGGAGACCGAGAAACCCGCCTGGCACAGCTGGGAAAGGCAGCGGGCGGGGAGGGAGAACGCCAGGTGCCGAGAGGCCCAGACAGTTCACATCCCAGTCACCACGTAGGAAAGGGACTGTTAGATACGTCACCACAAGTCCCTGACTTCCCGCACTGGCCTTTGCTGTGAGGCCAGCATGCCGGGCATCGGCAGTAAACACGCTGGACCGAGATCCCAGGGCCGTTGGAGTCAGGCCGCCAAGTTCCAGAAAACAGCTGTCGAGCCTTTTGAAGTCAGTGTTCCGTTACAGAGCCAGGTGCAGTTGTCTGTCTGTTTGCCCCGAACGCCCGAGTCAGCGTGCGGGCTGGGGGGGCCCCGGCTTCGGCCCTGGGCTCCTTTGGAATCTGCCGCCCGCCCCGCCGAGATGCAGGCTGCTGCCACGGCGGCTTCCTTGGGAAACCACTCAGGACTCCGGAGCGATCTGTCCCTGCATCTTTGTGTCCCCTTAGGCCACCAGCAACAGTCGCCTCTGCTGAGAGGACCAGCTAATCCACCGCCTCCAAGGGGCTGGGGTCTCGCGCCCCTCCCTCGCCGGCCCTGCAGACTGCAGCCGGCTGAGGTGGACAGACAGCTGGGCCCGTCTCTGCAAGACGCTGAGGTGCACCCAGCCCAGACCGTACAGGCCGGCTTGCGCCTGCTCACGCCCTGCATCTCAGAGCCCAAGTTCCAAAGCCGAGAGGACCGTGTCGGCTGTTTCGTTTCCATGTGTGACTAGACTCCACGCTCAGCTCCCCCAGACACCCGCAGTCCTGCGAGGCGTAGACAGGTGGATTCCACGTGGTGGCTGTGGGGACAGGCACCATCACCCAAATGCCTCCCGCTGTGTCTGGCCTCTGCGTCTCTGAAGGGCCCACAACCGGCTGACCCGGCCTCTGAGCCACCTGCTGTCTGGGGGTTCGGGGGAAACAGGGAGAGGTGCCCGGTGCCATTCTCGCGGCCACGGCCGCTGCCCTGGGTGTCTCTGAGCCCGGACGGTGCTGCTTTAATGGACTCTGCTGCCCTGGAGTTGCGTCTGTGCTGGTCTCACCCTGCCCGGGCCCCCGTGCATAAAAGGCATTCCCAGGAATCGTGAGCTCACCGAGGGCGCTGGCCTGCCGGGGTGGAGGGTGGCCCAGAGGGACAGGTGCAAGCTGTTTCCACGTCCCGGCGACCTCGTTCTTGTCTCTGCTGAGCTCAGGTGGGGCTGCCACAGAATTAGTAGGTGGCGTTGCCCAGGAAAACATTCCCATTGTCAGGTTTATGTTTTAAGGATGGGAAAGAAATATCTCTGGCCAGGCCCCTCAGTGCTCTGGCTGGCGCTTCGGCCTGCCCAGAACTCACCCTCCTTTTTAAGTGATCCCAGACTGTCTGAGTGAGCCCTGCAGGCACCTGCTTAGAAACGTCATTTTTAACAGTATGGCAGGGCCCATCTTTAGAAACGATTGGATGTGTTAAGTTTTTCTAAATGAAAAAAATCTTAAAAAAAATAATGTGTCTATCTCTTTGCAGTCCTGGGTAGTTAAGCATTTCCCCAGGAGTGTCGTCTTAAGCAGACATTCCCACGTCTCTGTTTTTATGTCTGTGTACTCCCTAAATGTTGTGCCTTCTCCGTCTCTGTCTTTGTCTCCATCCCACATGACAGGATCTGCTCTGCTCGCGCCCAAACGTAGATCTCCCGAAGCCAGGCGAACGGGGGGCCAGGCAGGCGCTCGCCACACAGCGCCGGACTTAACGAGCTCTGCGCTTCCTGCACCCTTAATCTAAATAAGAAACATACTGACGGCCATAAAAGCCCCGGCCCTCTCTTTGAAATCTCAATTAAAACCAACACAAACGAGAAAGTGCTATGTCCGCATCCAGGGCCATCTCTCAGGAAGAAAACTTTAAAAACTCGGTAACGTAAATGAGAACCACCCCACCCCCATCTGCACGTCTTCTGCCGTTTATCGGAAAATAAATAAACCTTGCAAACCAGGGAGGGCGCGCTGGGGCGCTGAGAGGGGACGCAGGTACAGCCACCATCTAGGAACCGTCTTTCAAGTGTTCAGTGCTGGCGAGATGCCAGAACCTCTTTGACGGGATTCTTCCCCCTAATTTATAACCTCTGTGTATCTGCGAGGAAACGTAAGCCGTATGTTTCTGATTCCTTCACGCTTAACTCATCAGCGGCCCTCCAAGAGCCATTTGATGTTAAGGGGCCTTTGAGCCTTTTTTTTATGAGGCCTTTTAAACCTTTTCCCCCTTAGACACAGGAAGCCAGGTTTTCCAGGCACAAACAAACTCAGCCCACAAAAGCGTCCCCCGTCCACGTGGAGACCAGACCCGGGTCTTCAAGTGGCTTCCAAACCGACAGCACTTTTGGCAAAATTGCTCCAAAGCAGCCTCTCTCAAGGTCGTCCGGTTAAAAATCGGCCACCAAAGACAGGGGCAGGATAGTTCTGGCAGGAAGGAGTAAATTATTCTACCTAGAGAGCACTTCTGCTGCGATTTTATGAGAAAACAAGGATGGGGCGTCCGGGGCAGGAGATGAAAGGCGGCTGTTTCCGCCCTGTTCTCTTTGTGGATTCAGCTGGCACCGTGTCCCCGGCGGGGACCATGGCCACGGGCCCTTGGCCACTCTTGTGCTGGAGCGGTGGAGGCTGATCTCCCTCTCCTAGAATCTAGGTGGGCTCCCTGAGGGCTGCGTCAGAAGGACACGGGAACGTGGCGGAAGGGATGCTTCGGGGCAGCCCCCGCTTTGTGTCTCCTAGAAACGCCCCCCAGCACCACGGCAGTTTACAAATGCCATGGCAACTCCGGAAGTTACCCTATGTGGGTTAAAAAGGGAAGGGACCCTTGGTTCCAGGAACTCCCCAGCCCTTTCCCAGGAATCTGATGAATAATCCTCCCTCTGCTTGACATGAAATGAAACACAAGGTATAAAATAAGACCCCGGAAACTCACAAAGTGCTACTGTCTGTTGCTCTGAGAGAGCTGCTGCTCCGCCTATGGGCAGCCACATTTTTCTTCTTTTCTTACCTCAGGAAACTTGCTTTTGCCTCACTCTGTCAGCTCGCTCTTGAATTCTTTCCTGTGCAAAGCCAGGAACCCACTTGGCCTTCAGGCTGGACCCTAGCTGGGGTCTACTTTCCTGTATCAGTAGTCCAACAGACACGATGTGTTTGCTTTGCACAGTGTTTCTAGAACTTTTAATTAATTGTCTACAGTTAAAAGCCTGGGATTTGACTCCCCAAATCAAGATTTCTGGTTTATCTTGAGAAAATTGGGATTTCTGTTAACGTCGAGAGCCCACATCAGCAATGGCGACAATGACAGGCAGTGGGAGCCGTCGCATGGTGCTGCGTGCCGTGGGCACCGCGTCCTGGAGCACTCCGGCTTCTGTTCCCACGCTCGCGCTTCCCTCCCTGTCTGCCCGGGCTGGGCAGGGGTTGGAATTTGCAGCCCCTGATTCTGGGTGATGTAAGTGATTATTCCATTGTTTTTTTACAGCTTGGCAATATCTATCTATCGATCTATTATCTACCTTTCATCTATCCATCTATCGTCTCCCTGTCTTCTATCTACCTACCTATCATTTATCCATCAATTTATCTATCGTCTACCTACATAATACACGCTTATTGCCAAAAATTAACACAGAGAAAGCATGAACGAAGAAGATAAAGATTATCCGTAATCCTTTCAAATGTAGGTAACCATGGTAAACATTTTATGTCTTTCTAAGGACATACGCACATTTTACAACATTGGAAGGGCATTTACCACACAGCCATGTTACATAGCTCGCTCTGTTCAGTGAACGGCAGGGGTGATATCCAAAATCTTTAACAGCTGATGTGGTACGGGGCGCGGACCAGTTAGAAGTCTTGCCAAACCCAAACAACCAGAAGGGCTGTCCTGGCCCGTCCCGGTGACTGTCTGTTGCTTAGTAACGGGGTGTGGCCATTTTCCCATGTTAATAACATGGTTCTACATAATTACTTTAATGACTCCGTGATATTCTATTTTAAGAATTTACCACAATTGATTTGAACAGTCAGCTTACTGGTGTGCATTTAAGCAGTTCCCAATTTTCAATACAGCGTTTGTTTGGAAATGGAACTGCTGCGTCAAGGGATGTCCACACTGTAAAGTGCATGAAGTGTATGTTGCAATTGCTCTCCAGAAAGGAGGTCTGCTTAAATTTCCACCTCCTCCATGTCTGATCCAAATCGAGGCATTATCAGCCTCAAAAAAAAAAAAGTACCAATCTGTTAGTGAAAAATAATCTTGTTTTTCTACCTGCATCGTTTGGTTACTGTAAGTGAGGTTAAGTATCTTTCCACAGGTGTGTGGGTCACCAGTCTTTGTTCTCACTTGAATTGTTACTCACATCCAGACAAGAAGCTACAGTTTTTGTCTTTTGATTTCATTTATGGAGATTTTGCATTTTTACTTTTAATTGACTTATATTTTTGCCTTATGGAATTTTACATTTTTATGTAGTCAAATCATGATTTTTTAAAAAATGATTTTGCCTTTGATGTCATGCAAAAAAGACTTTTTCCTGATAGCTTATAAAAAATATTTACCAGCATTTTCTTTCTATTGAATGAAAATTTTAGATAACACTTTTTCCCTAATGGTAATACCATTTTTACATGTAAATGTTTCGACGATCCAAAATATATTCTGGTGAAAGATGTGAGAAAAAGATCTAATATAACTGCCTCCAAATCCAAAACAAACCTCAGCACTATTGATTGAATAATCCATTCTTCCTTATTTATTTCAAATAAAGTTCCAAACGCATTTGGGACTCTTTCTGGGTTTTATGTTTTGCTCCATTAATTTGTCTACTTTGACACTTGACTTAGCCGTCTTACTGTGTATTTATAGTGAACTTCCCTGTCTGACAGATACGTCCTTTCTTAACCGTGGTACAGTTTTTCTTTCTTGACTATTTCCTCACATTTGATGGATTTAATATTGTTTTGTGGAGTTCCACAAAAATACAGATTTTAAGCTGAAATCGCATTATTTTTAGGAATTAACGTGGGGATAATTGACATATTTGCCAGGTGCATGGTATGATTTTCCAATTATTTAAACCAATTATTTATGCCCTTCAGTAACGTCTTAACACTGGCTTCAAAAGGGCTTGCACACCTCTTAATTTCTAGGAAGTTTATGCTTCTTGCAGGTATTGCAAATGTGATCGTTTATTTTCTTTATATTTCCAACTGGTTTCTGCTGGTATTCGAGTACAAGGAAGCTACCGATGTTTGTAGATATGTTTTGCCCTGGTCTCCTTGTCAAAAGCTCGTCAATTTTGTTTTCAGCTAATTCTCTTTTCAGTTCCAAGAGCTGCTAATAATGACAGTTTCCAGTGGTTTTACCTTCTCTTTCCTCTTCCTCTGTGACTTCTTGGTGTATTTAGTGTGTCTGGGGTAATGTCCAGGAATAGCCGACAGCATTGTTTTGCTCCTGGCTTTAATAAAAACGCCCTTAGCACCCCATGGCTGTGTATAATGGTTGCTGGGTGTCCAGGGAGCGCACTGCTAGCACCCTGGTTGGACAATTCCTGGAGAGTTGCATCCACTTGTGCACCCTGCCTTGACGAGAATTTAGACCAAGGTAAACATACTCCGAGGACAGTCAGTAAGAAACCGAGTTATTTGGGCAACACTTTTAAGAATCAAAAAAAGATCCAGGCAGCACATAAATACTCAACTTCAAATATATAAGGGGCTTTCATAGGGAAAATGAGTTAGAATTGTTATGTGAGACTGTATTCCGGCTAATAGTAAATTGTCACAAGGATGTAGATTTTAAGTTGGTATAAGAAATATTTTTATTGACACCAAGTGGGGGTGCCCTGATAAGTCCGTGTAATCACAGACAGGAAGAGAGTGGAGGAATTTCTGGCTTCAGATGGGTGGCCAGTTAGGACCTCTCTTTTCCAAGGGCTCAGAAGAACCGAGGGCGTCAGCATGGCCTGGGGGCAGAGCTTTGCCCCACCCAGGTCGCCTGAGTCAGGACCTGCATTGCAGCAAGAGCCCCAGTGACTTTTGTGCACGGTAAGTTTCAGAAACACTGGACTAGCTGTATCAGATACGTTTTCCTAAGAGTCACGGAACATGCACCCTGCTGATGCTTGGGGCTTACAGGCAGTGGATTACCTCGAATCCCCAAAATCCTGGTGCTGCAGGAGCTTGAAGTCCTCACAGAGCTGGCTCCTTCTTGCTTTGCACCTGCCATCTCAGAGCTGTGGCTTTGATATTGGCCTTATTGTCTCACGGTCACAAAATGGTTGCAACAGCTCCACTGTGACTCTCACACACCACATTCTGTGCAGAGAAAGGACATGCTTCCTCACCATTTGCCTTTTTATCATGAGGCAAAGTCTTTCCCAGAATCTTCCCTCACTCCCACCTGCCCACCCCTAGTCTTCTACGCCACCTCCCATCTCTCTGACCAGACCGGGTAATGTGCACACACCTAATCCGGTGGGACTAGCTTACTTTTTTCCCCTTGTTTTTATTCCATCCCCTACGACGTGTGTGAAGATTTTGCCTTGGCAAGAATAAAAGCCTTTAGAAGGTAGAGGCGGGTAGGAAATAAAAACACCACATTTTCAACTGCACGATGCTGCTTTCCTCTCTGATGTTTTTGTCCCCAGTTCTCTCTGTTTACCCAACACTGAGAACACGCGCAGTGCTGGCTTTTGCTGGTTAGAGAGACAGGGTTGCCGCCACGACCGCCGGAGAATGGCAACGTTCATAACCAGACTCTCTCGTCACTCTTGTCGTTTCCTTTTTGTTCACCTGAACCCTCGTGACGGCACGTTGGAGCCAGGTTCCCTTGCTCTGTGCCCTGTGTGCGAATGCAGGCTGCCATCTATTTCCCTGTCACTTGAAGTCCCGTGGAGAAACAAAACTCAAATGTAAGCCCTCTGCTGTGATCCTGGAATCCAAAAAAACCTAGGTGGCATCGACTCAACTTCAGTGAGGCTGCTTTGGATGAGCCGCAGGAAGACGGGCAGTTTGCAAGTGAATAATCGTAGTCAAAGCCAGCAAAATCCAAGAGTTTTATGAGAGGCAAAAACGGCGCTGGGAGCCCAGGGGAGGTGCACAGGTGCTGCTGCCCTGGGGGCGGCGGTGGGGGCGGCGGTGGGGGCGGGGTGGGGGCGGGGTGCCAGGGGGGGGAAACAGCTGCCCCAGCCCGGTGAGCTTGTCACCGCTGATCAAAGTCGGCACCTGCATTTCATAACCGCCGTTGCCCACTTTGTAAGGCAGGCACTGATGCATCATCCGTCAGGGATGTGAGTTTGTAGTTCTGCCTAAAGTACTCGCAACATTGTTGCATAGGTTTTCCGTTGTCTCTTCAAGTGCAAATGTTCCCTGAAATGCCACAAAGTGCTCCCTTTGAGATCATCTGTTGTACTAGACCAGCCGAGGACCTCCTAGCCCATCCACAGAGCCCTGCGGGTCCACCGGCGCCTGGGGAGGGGGTGGGTATGTCACAGGGTCGCTGCTAGGAATCCTCTCGCACACACCAAGGAGGGGAGCCTGATACCTGTGCGTGTATATATATATATATAAAACAAAAAAATTCACAAAGTCTTATGATAACAAAGCGAAACACATCGACTCCCGAGAAGTCCGAAGGGGCGGTGGACGTGGTGTCGGATCCAAGCGTCGTGTTCCTAGAAGTGTCCCCAATTATCGCCTCGGCAATGAAGCCGATTCTTCGCGGATTTCAAACGCCTCCTTCCCTCCTCCCCCCAGCTTGGCCTTCACACTCTCAATAAAACATTAAAAGCTCCCCGCGCCACGTGGCCGCGCGTGTTCCGCGAGCTTCCCTGAAGTCCCACCGCCCCCGATCTCCATATTACAGCCGCGCCGTCCATTTGCGGCCGGAGGCGTCCGCGCATGGGGCCTCATGTCCCGGGAAGTCGGCTGTGATGTTATTGTGTTCAAAGAGAAAGACGGAGAATATTTTCCACTGTCGTAGAGGAACTGTGCCTGCCTTTTAAACTCGAAAGATCAGCGGGTATTCTACGCAACCTGAACGCGGCATTGGGAAAGCGTTTCTGTGAGCGGGGGAAGAAAAAAAAACCTGATCCTCTTTAAAGATGGGTACTCATTAGCTCGCTGGGTTTAACCTTCTTGTGGGGAGGGTGATCAATGGGAAAGTAGCTCACATTTATGGAGCAATTGCTCTACGCCAAACAGCGTGGACACGCGGCATTGCATCTAATCTCATACCGCGTCTCCAGGGCCTGTTATGAGGAACAGATGAATTAACGACTATGGAACACTCAGAGCAATGGAGCATGTGATAGTCGTTCAATACGTACTAGCTATTGGTGAGTGGCGCCCCGTGAGGGTGGTACCGTGATTACACCCATTTTATGGATGAAGAAACCGAGGTAGGAGAGCTCCCTGCTTGCCCGAGGGGAGGCAGCTTGCGCGCGGTTGCGTCAAACTGGAAACCGGGGCCTAGTACAGGCGAGATACAGTTCAGCCCTGAACGATGTTGTCTCTCTACCTGCTTCGATGGTAGTGGCCAATTTTTTCTCCAATCTGTTATTCTTTTCCAGTATTTCTTTCTCCTCTTCCTGAGAAGATAATCTAGAATATGGGGGAACATCTATTGCCTCGAGAATACTTCTGGACTTTTCTCTCCTGTTTTTCTGTCTCCAAGTAGCTCCCCCAAAGGTGCTGGTGGGAGATTTGAGACTGTCAGCCAGCGGAGTAACTTTAATTGTGCTTGGGTGGCCCCAGGGTGGCGTGGAAGACACAGAGGCTGGAGACCACAGCACGGGTGGGGCGGGGAGAGCGCCCTTCCCACACACCCCTGCGGGACCTGGCCGCGTCCGCCCCGTCTCTGGAGCGCGTATTCTGACTTTGGATGAGCCCACGCACGTCCCCTCCTCCGATCAGCCTCTCACTGCAAACATGGAAACCAGAGCCCAGGGGCCGAGGGACCGCTCCCGGGCACGGCTCCCTCTGCGGCCCCCCTTTGTGCACCTGGCCCCCCCTCTGTCCCTGGAGAGACCCATCCACCGCCGATGTCAACACCTCCCCAGCTCTGACCTGCACCTGCGGTGGCCACGACCTCCTGTGCGTCTGTGGCCCCGCTGCGGACCGACCGTCTGCACCCGGAGGAATCTGCCGGATACCCCACACTGCGCTCGTCTTCCCTCTCCCCATCACGCTTTTCCCGTTCCTGTCCTCTACCGATTACTTTCTCCTGTCTTGGGGAATGTCCCTTTGCCACCCAAGTCAGACGTGGTGTGGCCCTCTCTGACCACTGTGCCTTCTTGCTCCCTCTCTGCGTTAGATCAAATCAAATCAAGGTTCCACCCCTAAGCACTCCCGATCACCCGCACGTCCACGCTGCCGCACCCTCGGTCCACCTCCCGCCGCTATGAAAACGCGGTTGGTGGTGGCCTCCTCACTTCTGTCCTCCCAGGCTGCCAAAGTGGCCTTTGCCCTTTGCCATGTGACCTTGCACACCTTTCGCTTGGAGCAAAGGCATGGCTAAGGCATGCTGTGAAGACGAAGTGATTTAATCCACGTAAGTCCCGACAGCCCAGAGAGCGGGAAAAGCCGGGTGCTCACAAGTGCGGATTTGGAGCTGGGGTGGCCCCCTGGGCTGTCTGCTGCCTGCCTGCGTGACCTTGGGTGAGTGACTCAACTTCTCTGTGCTCCAAACACCTCATCTATAATACGGGAATGAGCACGGCACCCCCGAAGTTTGTTAGAGGACCGAACACTCGAGCATGTGTGAAGCGCTCAGCTATCGTTCATTCACTCATTTCTTCACCGACCGCTGCTCACTGCGTCGGTGGTCCCGGCTCTCTTACCCGACTGCCTGTTCCCTGTCCTGCTCCGGCTTCACCTGCTGTGTGACGGACCCTGGGAATCTACTTAATCTCCCGTGTGTCCCGGTCTTATGTGCAGTGTGGCTGATGAGAGCCCCGCCTGACAGGTCGCCCCGATAATCCACTGACCGGTTCCAGTGACGCACTCCCACACACCAGCGCTCTCAAGGCCGTGCTGGCACCGTCGCTGCCGTCACCGTGCTTATCATTACTGCAGCCAAGGCACGCTGCAGGGCGTGGCACTCACGGGGGCCACCAGCCAGACCCGGTCTAGGTCCTCGTGGAGTTTTCTAGGCCTGGTCAGAGCTGCTTCCGCTGCCACGTGACTGTGCAGCTTCACCTCGGTCGCAGCTGTGCGTGTGGAATCCTTGCAGCATTCGCAGCCACAGAGCACACACTTCCGCCTTTGCGACGGCTCCCCTGGCGCATGACAGAAACGTGTACAAGATGTGTCACCGGTCTCCTTCACCAGGTGTGACCTCCTGGCAGCCGCGGCCCAGGGGCCGTTGCTACTTCCCCAGCCCTGGCGCAGAGAGGCCGGTGGGTGGCCGAATGTCGGATGCAGGGACCAAGGAAGGAAAGAACGGTGCGGATGGAGGGTGACCGGGACAATCACCTCTTTGGGCTTCTTTTAGCGATGACCTCACCACTCAGACCCAAAGCAGGTTGCCACTTCCGGAGCCTGAGGCCGGGGCGCTGTGGGGAAATCTCCTAATTAAAGCAGGCGGCCGTGCTTTGGACACCGGCGGGCTGGAGAGGATCTGAGGAGTCCTGGTGTGGGGGGCTTTTTCTTCCCCCCTGGCTTTCTAACTTTTAAGCCTTGCTGCTTCTCTTAAAATTCAGTGTCTGTATGTGACCTAGGGTCAGATTTCAGCTGGGAGAGAGGGAGGAGAGAGAGAGGGGCCCGTTGGGAGAGATCTGGGGCAGTGGGCCTGGTCTACAACCCCCCTGCACCCAGCCCACTCCATGTTCAAATCCCTTGACATTTGTCAACAAGATGAGTCATTTCTGGAAGGCATGTGCTCTGAAACACATTCTGGGCTAAACAACAGCAAAGGCTCTTACATATGCTGTCGAACTTGGGGCCAGATTTTAAAGTCTCCACACCTGAATAAGGGCGGGTCGGAAGCAGCTGATCAGTCCAGGAATTCTAGAACCCAATGTCTTTGCAGTTGTGTCCAGCCTTGATGTTCCAGCAGGACTTGGCCATGTTACCTTTCCGGGCTTTTCAAAAGCTCCTTTCCAAACGTGCTATTTTTTCCCCTAAGGGTCACATTGTGTGCACACATATATAAGTACATACATACTTCTACATAGTCTTTTTTGGGGGGCTGGGTAAGAACAATCAACAAATACGTTTTTACTTGTGGGCATTTTTAAAACTTTTCTTCACCCTTTTTTTAACGCACCGAAAGCCATTCTGGGTTTTACAGTAACTTGCTTCACCTACATAGTTGGTATTTTGGTTTTAGAGCCTGACCTGAAACTACCTGATCTCCTTGCTCCTACAAGCTACTGGTATTCCCAGCACGGAGCCCCTTGTCGAAGCTGGAGTTTGACAAGGCCGTGACCCGTGGACAGCATGGCTGTCCTGTTGGTCCGCACTGCAGCGTGACTGGGCCGCGCCCTCAGCCCTACTGGTTGGAACTCGAGCCCGGCCGTGCCTTGGCCCACGGACCTGGGCCTGCTCCAGTTCCCGACAGCTGCCCGGCTCTCACAGCAAAGCCCACACAGGAACTGAGCGCTGTGAAGCCCCAAAGCTGCTTAATTTCTCCCGGATGACTCACCGCCCTTAGCAGATATGTTCTCCTGTCTGGACCCATCATCTGTTTTGTAAACGTGTCCCCATGGTCCAGAGTTGCTGCAAAGCCGGCACACTTTGGGCTGTCGTGCGGAGCTCTGTCTAGGTGCGGCCTGACCCCAGCAGGCCAGATGAACACGACTGATTTAATTCTCTTAATCGGTTGGCTCCATTCTCTCTGAGATATCAGAAGAGGCTAATCCAGGCCCATGAGTGTAGCCACCCTTAGGAGCCAAGCCTCTCCTTGGCCAAGGGCCTACGCTAAGCCCTCACGTCTACCTACCAACAGTCACAGCAAATATCTCCAGCTTCACACACCGTCTGCAGGTACTTCTTCTGAAACTCACCGTGGAATTATTCCGCCAACCTTAGAATCCACCCAGCTGCGACTGCACGTAGATGCAACCAGCGCTCTCCAGCCAGAGACACACCCTAAAGATCTGCCTAAAAAGCAGAAGTTTTCTCTGTTCTTCCCACACCTAGGGAAGGCAACCTCGAAACACACACGGGCTAGCAGCAAACTAAAGAACATATTTTATTTTTAATAAAATAGTGGAGCATGAAAAATATCATATATTACACATATACACGAGCAGAAACCACTCTTCCCTGGCGTCCTAAGAGTACATGAGACCGACCTAGTGCTTCTGGATGTGTTCATGGAAATCATTTGTTTCGCAATAGAAAAAGTCAATAAGCCCTTTGGGTACTTTCGAAAGACCCTTCTCCTCTCCCCCTCCCTCCACAAATCAGTCCAAACGAGTATGACATTGGCTCGGTTTCCATTAAAACGCCACAAAATGTAACACTAAAGGGTTTCTGAGGCCCCGGGGGCCTCTTAGTTCTTTTGTTAGGAGATTTCTTTTGTTGTCTTTATGTACAGCAAAATGCTTGTTTCTCTTTTTATCTTCATGGAAAGAGGGGGAAAAATGTATTGCACGTCATTTGAATTCACAAATGTTAGGTTGGGTGGGGGTTTCTGTCTTGGAAAAAGAGCATTTGTGAAGACAAGGGAGGCCGGAGTCTACGTTAAGTGACTCCAAATAGGCCGGAGTGTGATGCACCCCACGTCCCCCTCTCTTTCCCCTGCAACACTCAGCTGCCTTCCTGAGGGCCCCCCCGGGGATGGCTTGTTTGCTCACCCGCCGGAGGCTCTTTAATTTGCAAAGCAGCTACCTGTCCTCTGGTTTGCAAATGGAAGTAGCAAAGCCAACTCAGACATACAGAGATGTATATTTACGGGAGGTTCCAAACAAAAGTTTTCTCCCCAGGGCTGAATCAACTACTTTACCACCAATCGGTTACGCAAGAGGCTACAGAACCCGAGCTTCCCTTCACGGAAAGACAGCAAAGCAAAACAAAATCCTTTCCGTACATTTTTACTTTCTGTGTATCCCAGCATCCTGAATTTCAGGGTAAATGCTTTTTATTTATTTTCTTTTTCTTTTCCTTTTATTTTTTAAAAAACCAACCAACCAACCATGAAAAAAGCACCATGTTTCGGCCCCGGCTGTCCCTGGTCCTCCCCTCCGGGCCGGGTCACACGCAGGTGGGAGGCTGAGCAGGGATCTCATACTTCCCCAGGTGAGGTTTTGGGGGATGCTGGGCCTTTTTGTAAATCCCACTGCTGGTGAGCACGCTGGCCGGTTTCCGCCGGCCCTTCCTCAGCCGGCGGCTGCAGACGCTCTGCCAGGACTGCAGGGTCTTGCCCGTCCAGATCCACACCCCGCTCGTGATGCCCACGACCAGCAGCATGAAGATCTTCACCATGAAGATCTCCACCGCGGGGATGGAGGCGGCCAGGAGGCAGTCCAGGCTCTTGGTCTGGTTGTTCATTTTGCACTTGTGCTGCGCCGCCAGGATTTTCCAGTAGTCCATGTTGAGGCGCTCGTAGAAGTAGCAGGCGATCACACAGGTGGCCGGCACGGTGTAGAGCACCGAGAAGACCCCTATCCTCACCATGAGCCGCTCCAGCTTGTCGGTGTTCTCGCCGCCCGTCTTCATCACCCTGCGGATGTGGAAAAGCGCCACGAAGCCCGACAGCAGGAAGGAGGTGCCGATGGTGAGGTAGCAGGCCAGCGGCACGAGCACGAAGCCCGTGAGCGCGTTCACGTCCATGCTGCCCACGTAGCACACGCCCGTGAGCTCGTCGCCGGCCACCCGGCGCAGCACGAGGATGAGGATGGTCTTCACCGCCGGGATGGCCCAGGCGGCCAGGTGGAAGTAGCTGCTGTTGGCTTCGATGGCCTCGTGGCCCCACTTCTTGCCCGCGGCCAGGAACCAGGTGAGCGTGAGGACCACCCACCACAGCGAGCTGGCCATCCCGAAGTAGTAGAGGACCAGGAAGACCAGGGTGCAGCCCGTGCTCTCCAGCCCCTCCTGGATGACGTAGAGCTGCCCGCCGTCCCGGTCGCAGGCGATGCTCTCGGCGCCCGCGAAGAGGCGGATGATGTAGCCCACCGAGTAGACGCAGTAGCACATGGAGAGGAAGATGATGGGGCGCTCGGGGTACCTGAAGCGGGCCGGGTCGATGAGGAAGGTGAGCACGGTGAAGGCACTGGAGAAGCAGCACAGCGCGGACCAGACGGCCAGCCAGACCGCGGCGAAGCGCTTGTCGTCGCGGCTCCAGTACACGTCCACGCCGGGCGTGCAGAGCGGCGCGCACGACGCGCTCTTCTCCACGTGGTGGAACTTGCCCGGGTTGTCGCAGCCGCTGCGCCCGGGCCCGCCGTCCTTCAGCTGGTGCTCCTGCGCGCCGTGCGGCCGCTGCGGCCTGAAGAGCGGCGGGAACATGCCCGAGCCCCGCGTGGGCTCGTCCGAGCCGTTGTTGGGCGCCTCCATGCACAGGTAGTTGGGGTCGTTCTTGTTGGGGAGTTTGCTGCAGTCCAGGGAGTCGGGCCACTTGAAGTTGAACTGCTCCATAATGGGCGAGCACTTGAGCCGGGCCTGCTCGCACATGACCCGGCAGGCGGGGATGGGGGTGGAGACTTGCTCGGTGCACATGGGCGCGTACAGCGAGCACAGGAAGAAGCGGAGGTGGCCGTGGCAGCCGTACTCCACCAGCGGCGCGAACTCGTGCAGCCGGATGGCCGCCTCGCGCTGGTTCTCGTGGCCCATCAGGTTGGGCATGCGGGTCATGTTGTAGCCAATGTCCTTGCACATCGGGATCTCGATGGGCTGGCACTTGCTGTCGCCCGGACGCTCCATGTCCATGGAGCTGATGGCGGCGCACGAGCCCATCACCTGCAGGACCAGCCACAGGCGGGGGCCCGGGCGCGGCATGGTGGCGTCTGCAGTGCCCTCGCGGGGAGGTCCGCGCCCCTCAGAGCCGCCGCTCCCGGGCACGGGCTGCCGGCCCCGGCCGTCCGCCCCCGCTCGGGCCCCCGCCCATGCCCGCCCAGCCTGGCCCGAGCGCTGCGCACGGCGCCCCCGGCTCTGCAGTCCGCGCCGGCCTCCGCCGAGTTGGGGGTCGCCGGGGAGCCGAGCAAAGTTTGCAAACAATACCGGGAAGCCAGAGAAGCCCCCGGAGCTCTCGGCGCGGCGGCCCGGCGCGGGCTCCGACTCACTGCCGCGGCAAACTTTGGCCTCTTCTTGGAGCGCCCAGGTGGCGCGGGCGCTCGGTGGCCCCGCGGCTCCTCCCTCCCTGCGCCGCGTCGCCGGGCCCAGCCGGCAGCTG
This sequence comes from Avahi laniger, assembly GCA_963575035.1. NCBI lineage: Eukaryota > Metazoa > Chordata > Mammalia > Primates > Indriidae > Avahi > Avahi laniger. The sequence goes on from CAUYSK010075685.1 coordinate 38,986, forward strand.
CTCCGAGGTTTGCGTCCCGGGATGAGAAGACTCGCAAAAGGGCAACTGGGGAAAAAAGGCGAGCGGTGACAGGCCCCGCCCCCGGGCCGCCCGCCCCGCCCCCGCCGCCGCTTTGCATGAGAAAGCCGAGCTGCCCGGGCCGCCTCCGCCCCGCCGCCCGCCGCGCGCTCCCGCGCCCCGCGGGGCCGAGCCCCCTGCCCGCCGCCCTGCCCGCTGGGGGCGCCGCGTCCCCCCGGCCTGGCCCGCCCGGCGTGCGGGGCTCTGCGCTCGCGGCCCTCCGGGGTGTCCCGCCCGCCTCTCTTCGCCCTCTCTGCCCGGCCTCCAACTTTGCCTCTCGCTGCCTTCTCCGCCTGCGCCCCCTCTGCCGGGGGTCCCCCGGGGTGGTCCCCGCACCCCAAGGACGCCGAGGTTACGGGAAGTTCGGGGACTGGCGCGAGAAGGGAGTGGGGGGTCGGTGGCGGGGGCCGGGGGCGCATCTTCTCCTGTTTTTACGGTGGGTCCGGGGCGGAGGGCGCTTTCAAAGAGAGGTGGGATTTGCGTTTTATGACCTTGGCCATAAAGTGGCCCCTTGGCTTGTAAACCTGCCTGCGCCTTCCCGGGGCTCCGGGCAGGGGTTTCCTTTGAAATTTCAAAGGGACGCGCTGAGGGCGGGGGAGGGGCGCTCCTCCGAGGTCTCCGCCGGGGAGGGGAGGGGGAGGGGCAGGAAGCTTCCCGGGACTTTCAGCAGCCGGGTCCCCGCGGGAAGCGGAGCCGGGCTTGCATCGCGGTGACCCCCGCCCCTCCGAGCCGCGGAGTCGAGGGGCCTCGCGCGGGCAGGGCTGGTGGCTCCTTGTGGGCGGCTGCGTTTATTTACTGTAGGAAGTCATTCGCTCGTCGGGTATTTATGTTATTTGGGGAGCGGTTGGCCGGGCCGGCGCCCTCCTGGGCCCCGTGAGCGGCTGCGGGCGGGGGTGCGGCGGGGCGGGACGCGGGGACCCCCAGCTCGCGCCGGGAGGAGGGGGCGCGCGCCACCCGGTTTTCGTGGCAAGTGGGGAAGAGCGTCCTGGCCTCATCCCCTGAGCTCACTCCCCTCGGATTTGGGCCAGTCCGCGGTTAGGGCACCTGGGACACGACGCCCCCTCCGCGTTCCCGGTCCGCCCCCGGCACGGGGCGTGCGCACTGGGCGCCCACCCGCAGCCTCGCCGTTCCAGGAACATGCCAGGTGCCTCCCCTGGCACCCGAGTTAACTCTTGCATAGGCAGCGCCCCTGGGGGGTGACCGGCTCTCTCCTCTTAGATGCCCTGGAGGTCAGGATCGCTTTAAGTTCTTCTGAAACTCCCAGGATCACGTATTCAATCTCCCGCTGCCTCCCCGGGGGAGTTGGGGGCCTTCCCCCTTGGGGAGGAGAGGTCAGAGGAGCGGGCCTCGGACGCCGGCCCCCTTTTCCCGCCCGCCCGCCCCCAGGTGCACGCATCCCGGGAAATCTGTGCGGGGCCTGCCCGGGCTGGCCGCTGTCCCCCGGGCCCGGGACAGCGGGATGGGTCCCCGCAGTGGGGGACGCTGCGCTCGGTGCCAGCTCTCTAGGCAGCGCCCAGGAAGGGGAAGGGGACCGCCAGGCACCTCCCCTCCCGGGACGAGCCTTCTGCAAGCCCTGGCAGAAGTGGAGCACTTCCTCTGGGAGCACTGGCTCCTGTTAAAACAAGTCGTGCAATTGTCCCTCTGTAAGGAACCCGGGTCATCTCTCCGTCCATCAGACGTCCATGCGGAGGAACTGAGGCTGAGACTTGCCCACATCCCAGAATTAATAGGCAGGTTCATGCGCCCAGCCCCCATCCCACAGGCCCTGTCCCTGGGCACCCACTGGGAGGTGTTGGGGGAGTCGGGGTGACGGAGAAAGTGGGAAGGAGGGAGGAAACTAATGCAATCAGAACAACCACCTTCGACCGCGTCATTATTCCCCTGGTGAAAAATTGCACATTTTTTTAAAAAACTGCCACTTTTATGATAGGTTTTTTTTTTAAAAAAATTATTAATCTAGTGACTTATTTTCAAAACATTTAAATTAATATTCAGCAGACATCGCTTGGTTTTTCTAGAATCTTTCTTGCAGGAACCATTTCCCTTCTTTTCCTTTTTTGTTTTTCCCCTTTAGAAACTACTGGGAGTATTTAGTGAGGGGTAAGAGCGCCAAACGCCGGGCGCTGGGAGTGAGCTCTTGGAGAAAGCGCTTCCTAATTGACCTTTTATGTGCTATTTTAATTCAGCCGTGTTCAGACCCATTATTTTAGCTATAACCACTTCAGATTGCTTTCTTCTCTCTCTCTCTTTTTTTTTATAAAAATGTCTGCAGAAGTGCTTTGCTCTGTCCAGCTGAGATGGAAACCAACAAATAGACATTATTACAGAAAAATGAGGGTTCTGAGAAATCAGCAACTGGAAGATAACTTTGTAACTAATAAATGAAAAGGGTCTTTTGATGGCTCCAACTGAAAAGATATTTTATTTTATTTTTCTTTTCCTGTGTGTGGGATTGGAGATGTCTGATGCTAGGAGCGGCGGTCCCCCGCTGCTCAGCCCCGGCTGGCACCCGGCCCCCCTCTGGCAAATGTTATGGAGAATTGGGAGGAATTTTATGGCTGTCTTTCCCTCAGCTCTTTTTTCTTTTGTCTTCTTTGAAGAATGACTTTAGACATTTTATTTACATATTTAACCATGGATGAAAGAGGAAAAAGAAAGCGTTGGAGCTGTCGTGGGAATAGTGATATGTTTAAATTAATGGAAATCTTATTAGGCCTCTAAAATTTTGAGCAAAGGTCTTTAATGAAACTTTATAATTAAACATGATTTCACATAACAGGCAGAGACAAGGAATATTTTTTTTACCCCAACAACCTAAAAAAAAATATATATATGTATATATTGGAGACATTATCTACCTTCGAGATCTTGCAAATGTTCACCGGGGAAAGTCTGAGGTTTTTGAAAGGGAATATTTCAGGAGTCAGGCGGTGTTTTCAACAGGAACTAAATATTTTTGGAGTGGAAGGAAATCGAAAGAGAGGCTCAGTTTCGTTCTATTTGAACTCACCGAGTCAAAAGTATAAAGTAGTTGGACACGGATATTGCTAAAAATCAAAGTTGTATCTCTTCTTGTTATGTAATAGTAAAGGGAAATTGCAAGCATTGTGCGAGGTTTTCTGACATGGGATTAGAGAAAACCCAAATAATCTCTTTAAGATTAAAAAAAAAGCCCCAAGACTTTCCGCAATAAAAAGAAATTAAACCATAGCTTAGCACGTTACAAGCTCATTGCAAGAGCAAACTCGTGGAGTACGAGCAAAGTTTATAAAGAAATACAACCGTGCGGGGGAATTTTAAGACAGAAAGTGGTTCAGTGGTTTCCACTGGAATGATCTCTTAGCACATACATGTTTGAACATCCAGTGAAACGATTCCTGTGTTTCTTCTCTCACTGGCTGATGTCATCAATATTTATATTCAGTCAGGGACTTTTCCAATTCTGCCTTCAAGTCAAGAATGAAAACTGCTCTGTTTACTAATAATCGCTTGCCGTGCAGGAGTCTGACATGGGGGAGCCTTATTTCTGTGACCTCATCTCGGTATTAAGTGTCTGCAGAAACTTATCAGATATAAACCATGCAGGGAGAAGTCTGTTTTTTGACCACGTAGGCCCGCTCCCTCGGCCCGACATTTTTTCTCCGCAGAAAACACCTTTAGTCATCCGAAGAGATTCTCAGCAAAGAAAACAGTTCGTACCGCCAGAAAGCCCATGCAAGTTGCAACAAATTCAACAGGCACAAAGGTTTTAATTACACCTAAAAACACTGGTTGGAAGATGTTAGAGTGGGGGGGAAAGGAAGGGGAGAAACAGACCAAAAAAGCACCCCCGTCCTAAAATGGGTGCCTTGGGGTGTCCAGCGTTGCTCCAAGACAATCGGGGCAGCTATTTTAAGTTCACTTCCCTTGAAATGTGGTTTGAAATATTACCAAAGGTTCCACGGGGTGCATTAGTGTGAATTGCAAATCAGAGCGTTTCTTTAATCCTCTTTCAAGGCTGGGCTTTGGATCAGTGGCGTGGAGGGGCTCCCCACTGCTTTTGGAGCAGGAGGGACCATTCAAGGGGGCAGCCTCCCTCCGCTATTCCCACACTCCAAAAAACAGCACGGCAGACAGACACCCTCCAACTAAATTAGATTAAACTCCTTCCCTCGCACGGAGCGTTAGCCTTTTCGCTGGCCAAGAGCCTCCTTCCGCGCCTCCTCATTTAAAGATACAGGATTCCTTTTCCATCTCAACACCATCTGCAACAACAACAAACATAATAATATATATATATGTTTCTTAAAAGGACAAAGTCAGCCTTCTATCTAAATCCTTTCAAATGTCAGGGAGGTTATCTGTTTAAAATATAGGAAGACTTAGCATGCCAGCTAGGCAAATTGACCCTTAACCCGGGGCAGACTTGGATCCTGGAAAATGCACTTAAACCTGTAATTCTGTCCTGGGCTGTTTTTTGAAGAATTATATATGAAAAAGAAAATGACAGAATTCCAGCAAAAATGAAACAAAAGAGAGAGAGAGAAAGTGTGTGTGTGTGTGTGTGTGTGTGTGTGTGTGAGAGTGTGTGTGTGCCCGTTTTATTTTGGTGTGTGTTTATATTCCAGACAGCTTCATGGACACGTTATTGGAAATGCACGTCCATTATAGGAGTTCAAACTTCATTCTTTCCCATAAACGCTTTGCTTCTCATCCTTCTCTGGGCTGCTTGGGGTGCGTTGATTTAATTACGCACCTTCCCATCTGTTTTCCTTTGGAAAACTGGGTGGGAAAAGGGTCCCTGCACGCTGGGACCCTTTCTTTCGTGTGTCCTGAGGAGCTGGGCCACCATATGGGACTAAGGGGTCAGCCCACCACTGGCCTGTGGTGGCCCCTGCACAGGTGAGGGGGGGTGGGGATTGAACGGGCAGCTGCTCCTGCAGGGACAAAGCAGGCCCAGAGCCCGCCCTGCCTTCAAAAGGAGCGGGAAGAACCTCCTTGTTCTTGCTCCTGACCTCACATAGGCTCCGAGTCTGAAGCCACGCGGCCAAACCGTGGTGAGCTGGAGGAGACTGTGCCAGATACCTGGGTCTGAATGCCCCTCTCCACACTCTAGCTGTGTGGTCTGGGATGAGCAACTCCTGGTCTCTCTGCCTCAGTTTTCTCATCTGCAAAATGGGACCTCACAGGGCACAATGAGGATGACGGCTAACACATGCAAGTGTTGATAACAATGCCAAGCACGGAGTAAGTGCTCAGTTAACGGTACTGTGTGATTGCTGAAATATAGTGTAACTGGAAGGCAAGAACTCAGCGAAAAGAGGCCCTGAATGTGACATCTATGGGCGGGGGTTTGGGGACGTGAGAGGTTAGGAGCGCAGTAATACAGTGGCGTAATATAAATAATAAACAAGCTAACAAGGGCCACAGCTGATTGGGCACGTGCTGTTCTGAGCCTTTGACATGAAACAACTCACAGCGTCCTCACGGCTGCCCCAGGAAGCAGGTCCGGGAAGATTCCCATTTCAGAGACGAGGGACGGATGGGAGTGGGGACGGGGCTGGGGGTGCTTTGGAGTCTAAGTTGCAAGCCCGAGGCCACCCGGCTAACGGGGCAGAGTCAGCGCCGGCCACTGCGCCGCCAGCCCCTCCGCCGCAGACCTGCTCGTGCACAGTAGGTGTCTGCAGTGGCGCCGGGACTTTCAGAGGGGGATCCGTTCTGGTGCCACGTTGGCGGCTGGCGGGAGGATGGAGTCGCGGTTTACGGCCTTTTTCTGCTCCTTCTGGCCTGGACGAGTGTCTGCCGCTTCCTCCTCATCTCAATATTCTGATTCCTCGCGTTCAATGGTGAGGAAAGAGTGAGGGAAACACCACGGGGGCGGTGTTGATGTGTGTGGGTTCGCCCTTGTCCTCAGCTGTGTGGCCCCAGGCAAGTTACTTAACCTCTCTGAGCTTCGTCCTGTTTCCTCTGCTATAGAACGAGGGCAATAACAGCTACTTGATAAAGTTTGGGGTAGGGATTAAGTGAGGTAACTCATATTAAACGCTCACAACTGTGTCTGGCACATAACGTTAGCCGTGGGGGATTAACTGGTCTGTAAACTTTCTGGTCAGTTGACTTTCCTTTGTTAAATTCTTCGTTTGTCTTCTCTGGCTAGAAGTCAAGACGGTTTACTAATAGCATCACTTACAAGTTTTTTTCTTTTCCGCAGAGCTGCTGGACTCGTGTAGCGTCCCCTCTTCCTTGAACTCAACCACAGACGAGCGGCTGACATCCTCCTGCGCGTCCGAGGGGTCTCTGGTGAGTCAGAGAAGCCGGGTCCAGCCGTCCTCAACTCCCACAGGGCAGGCCCCGCTTCTGGGACTCGCTGCCTCGATAGCAGGCGCCACCCCGAGCCCGTCCTGGACTATTTTCCTTCTCCCCGGCCTAGATCTGAAGCTCCGTTAGGATTTTCTGCTGTCTTTCGAGACAGTGAGGGTTTCAGCCTCATGTTTCATAACAGGGAAAGAAGCTCTCATGCAAATAGTGGTTTGCTCTGCTGCCTCACCCCAAAGCACAATTTAAATGCAAAGCTGCGTTTCTCTCCAAGGTCCGAAATGGGGTAGAGAAGACGGTTTTGCTGTCCCTGGTTGCGTGTCACCCTTCTCACAACGCGAGGCTTGGGAAGGTTTCCGTCGCTGCTTTGTAGCCGAGAAGCACAACTTCAGGAATAAAGACGCTCTCCTTTCTTCCGACAGACGCCTGGCATCTGTGGCAGGTCCGTCCCTCTGTTTCCGTTTCTCTATCTCTGTCTTTTCATATCACCTAATTTTGGAATGAATTTCCAGTTCTCTCTCTCTCTCTCTCTCTCACACAAAAGCGTCTGATTTCAGAGGGGGGCAGATTAGAAGAGGCTGTTCCTGTCCCCTCCCTTTGCTGAGTGACAAAGCGCCACTGGACTGACGCACACTCAGCGCTGACCTACAGGAGCCGCACCTGCGTCATTTTGGTCATTGTACTTTTTCGTGCCCTTAGATTGTCTTGTTTTTGTGTTCATTTTCTGTTCCTCCCCCACCAGGATGCCAGTCCCAGGGCGAGTGCTTTTCCCTCCCTTCCTTCTAACCAACGCGTCGGTGATGCGCGCTCTCTGCCGGCGATTAAGCTCCAGTGACGACGCGGGACCCTGCAGACTGTGTCCCCACCGGTCTGCGTGGCCGGCTTGCACTTGCCTGGCGGCCCCCTGGGTCACATAAGCCCACTCCCTGCAGTGCGTCTTTCCATGCGTCTGTCCCCCTGGGGGTTCTGTTTCCTGGCTGTGTCCTGGCTGGTGCAGCACTCGGGAGGCATTGGGGTCAGTGGCCTGGGCTTCCAGGCTCGGTTGCCCAGCTTATGAGTGGGGTGATTGGGGGCCGCTCGGGTGTGCAAGCATGACCTGCGCAGAGGCACCTAGCTCCGTGGGGCGGGGGCACCTCAGTCCAGAAGGGACACCCCTCCTAAACTGTGCACCCTGGCGTGGGTCCATCTAGAGGAAAGGCTCCCTCCTCTACTTTGCTCCAAGACCTTGAAATCCCGGAGTATTCATATGAGCTCCCTGCAGGCCTCTGCAAAGAGGGGACATCTTTTCCTAATTCACATGAAGGCTGGCGGCTGCCTTGTGGACAGCCTTGGGTAGTTATTAAGTCTTTCTGAGCGTGTCTTCCTTGTCTGTAAGATGTGATGCATGTCCGGGTGGATCACTAAGAGACCGTTCATGAAAAGAGCTCATCACAGCATCTATTGTGGGGGCCCCATAAATGTTGGTATCCGTTAGTATTACTGCATTTGTTATGGATTGCATTAGTTAGGGGTCTTGTCAGGGAGCGACAAAAATCCTACTCAAATTGGCTTAAACCAAAAAAGCTTCCTCTCTCTGGGGGGGTATAAAGGGGGAAGCTTCAGGCAGAGGCTGGTCCAGGAGGTCAAGCGTCACACACTTGTCCTCTGTGTGTGCCTCTGTGTGCCTTGTCTTCAAGGCTCCCTCTGTGTGGCAAAAATGGCCCCAGCCACACCACACTTAGGGCAGCCTTCTTGGTGGCAAACTCTGGGATAAGAAAGACCCTTTTTTCCACTGGTTTCAGTGAAAATCGCAGGAAGCAGCGTGAACGGCTCGGCCTTGGTCATGTGCTTGCCCCTAAATCCCTTGCCCTGGCCGGGCCAGTTCTGAGCGGACAGGCCGTGGTCTGGGACATCTTTGGGTGGGTGTTTGTGGAAGGAGTTGGGGGAGACGCACAGAACCTCATCTGCACCGCCCGGCGCGACTCCCTGAGAAGACGGAGGGACCCCGTTACCAGAAGGAAAGAGGGAATTTTATGGAAAGCATCATCACCGCCACGGCCCACTGTGTCAATAAATAATAAACGCACGTCAGTGTTAGTGCGCGATGCTGAGTCGAGTCCCATCAGCGTCTGGACCGGTGTCCCTCACGGGGAGCTCTCTCACTTAGGGCTCTGGGGAATGCAGGCCGAAAAAGCAAACTAGACTCGACTGTGAAAAAGAGAGAGAAATTCATTGGCTTCAGCTGTGCTCCTGGCTGTGTCGGCTGTCTTCTTGGCCTCGTCCTTCGTAGATGGGCCTGCAAGGACCACGGTTGGGCCTCATGCCTAATTCTGAACTATTCAGTATCTACAGAGGGGTGAGGCACCCTGATTAGCCAGGAAGAAATTAGCCCTACCTGTGCTGATTGTACAGTGAATTCGGGAGGGGGCTGGCCCGGCGGCTCACGCCTGTAATCCTGGCAATTTGGGAGGCTGAGGTGGGAGGATTGCTTGAGGCTAGGAGTTTGAGACCAGCCTGAGCAAGAGTGAGACCCCATCTCTACAAAAAATAGAAAATTAGCCTGGTGTGGTGGCAGCCCTATAGTCCCAGCTACTCGGGAGACTGAGGCAGATGGATCCATTGAGCCCAGGAGTTTGAGCTTGCAGTGAGCTGTGATTGTGCCACTGTGCTGCAGCCTGGGTGACAAAGTGAGACCTTGTCTCAAAAACAAAGTTAAAAAAAAAGAAGAACTGGACTTCATGGAGGATTGATGCTCACTTCTTTCTGCTTTG
>CAUYSK010075687.1:0-35722 GCA_963575035.1 Avahi laniger
TCAGTGGGGTGTTGAAGTCTCCGACTATTATAGTGTTGCTGTCTATCAATTTGTTTAGATCAAGTAGAGTTTGCTTTATGAATCTGGGTGCACTTATGTTGGGTGCATACATATTTAGAATTGTTATATTTTCTTGTTGAACTGTACCCTTCACCATTACATAGTGATCCTCTTTGTCTTTCATTACTTTTGTTGATTTAAAAACCAAGTTGTCTGAGATTAAAACTGGCACATCAGCCTTCTTTTGGCTTCCATTTGCTTGAAATATTGTTTTCCACCCCTTTACTTTGAGTCTAAATGCATCCTTGCAGGTTAGATGCATTTCCTGGAGACAGCAGATGCTTGGCTTGTTTTTTTTTTATCCATTCAGCCAGTCTATGTCTCTTGAGAGGGGAGTTCAAGCCATTCACATTTATTGAAAGAACCGATAAGTGGGATGAATTACTGTTCATTCTTTTGGGTTGCATTTTGTTGCTTTGTTTTCTGTCTTGAGCCATTGTGGAATCTAGCCTTTGATCTTTAACTTTTCAGCAATTTTACATTTGTGAGTGTTTATCGTGCTGATCCTTCTGTAATTCTGTTTTGAGTACTTCTTGGAAAGCTAGTCTTGTCTTGGTCAATTCCCTCAGTCTTTGCTTATCTGAGAATGTCTTTATTTCTCCTTCATACATGAAACTTAGTTTTGCAGGGTACAAAATTGTAGGCTGGGCATTATTCTGTTTCAGAAGAGTGAGAATGGGATCCCTGTCTCCTCTTGCTTGCAGGGTTTTGGTTGAGAAGTCTGGAGTTATTCTGATGGGCTTTCCTTTGTATGTTACTTGTTTCTTTCACCTTAGAGCTCTTAGAAGGGCCTCTTTAGTGGATATCTTAGTCAATCTGATGAATGCGTGACGTGGTGTCTTCCTATTTGGATTTAATCTCCCTGGGGTCCATTGAACTTCTTGTACCTGTATATCTAGATTTTTAGCAAGGCCTGGGAAATTCTCCTCTATTAATTCTTCGAATAGCTTATCCAGCCCTTTAGTGTCTTCTTCTTCACCTTCTGGAATCCCTATCACCTTTAGATTCATTTTTTTCACATAATCCCACATTTCTCGTGGGCTTATTTCTTTTCTCTGAATTTTCTGCTCAATCTCTGTGACTGACTTGTTTAATTTGAAAGAGTTGTCTTCAATCTCTGAGATTCTTTCTTCTGTTTGATCTACCCTGTTCTTGAGGCTTTCCTCTGTGTTTTGTAGTTCCCTGAGTAAGTCTTTCATTTCCAGGAGATTGGTTTGATTTTTCTTTAATATTTCAATTTCTTTTTCTTTTCTTTTCTTTTCTTTTCTTTTCTTTTTTTTTTTTTTTTGAGACAGAGTCTCAGTCTGTTGCCCTGACTAGAGTGCCATGGCATCAGCCTAGCTCACAACAACCTCAAACTCCTGGGCTCAAGCAATCCTCCTGCCTCAGCCTCCCAAGTAGCTGGGACCTCAGGCACATGCCACTGTGCCTGTCTAATTTTTCTATTTTAAGTTGTTTGAGTAATTTCTTTTCTATTTATAGTAGAGATGGGGTCTTGCTCTTGCTCAAGCTGGTCTCAAACTCCTGAACTCAAGGAATCCTCCTGCCATGGCCTCCCAGAATGATAGGATTACAGGCGTGAGCCATCACCCCTGGCGTAATATTTCAATTTCTTTGTGAATTTTTCTTCCAAGTTCTGAATTTTTGTGGTTTCTTTTCGTTGGTTGTCCATTTTTTCTTGCATATCATTGAATTTTCTTACAATCCATGTTTGAAATTCTTCTTCTGTCATTTTGGTGTTCTGAGTTTGGTTAATGTCAATTGCTAAGGAGCTATGGTTCCTCTTTGAGGGTGTGCTTTCTGTTTGAGTCTTCATACTTCCAGAGTTCTTTCGCTGGTTCCTTCCTATATGGATCAGTTGTTCCTTCTTGCCTTTAAATTTTCATTTGGATAATGACATGCCCTGTTTAATCTCTGAGCCAGTAGGTGGTGTTTGTGGGTAAGATTTGACCACACCCTTTATGATGAATCAGTAGCTGCAGTAAAAGGGTGTGAAGAATGGCCTCCCTGTCAGTAGGTGGCACTTGCTGGGAGGAGCGAGCTGCATGCTGTTTTTGGGTCCTGTAGCCAGCTCTTTTTCTTGGAGAGGCCCTCTTGTCCCTTGAGAGGTGGGTGGAGCCCTGGGACTTCCAAGTGTGTCCTTATTCTGCACCTCAGTGGGAGCAGGTCCAGGAGTGAGTCTGAGCAGGGGTGGGTTGGGTAAGCCTGCCCTCAGGCTCCACAACTGCTGTTAGCAGGGGTCAAAGGTCTGTTCTTTGCTTCTTCACAAAGCTGCCAAGGAGGGGCTGAAATGGCTCCACTCAGCTGAATAGTCTGGGCTTGGGGGGTGGGGCTGTCTGAGACCCACACTCTGGAGCAGGTCTTGCTCCCCTCCACCCTCCCTGACTCTGTGGCCCCTCCCAGGCCTCTGTGGGCAAGCAGAACCTCAGGCCAATGGATCTCCCCTTGCTGTGACATGGGCCAGGAGGATCCCTGCCCAGGATCTCAGACTGAGCTGGGTGCACAGCCCTCTTTTGGGAGGAGAGTTGCCGCTCAGGCACACTGATCTGCCCCTGAAGACACACACTCCTCAGTAGGCTCTTTCACAGATCTCTCCTCCATGCCCCAGGGCAGTGCGATCGTGACCTGGGTGTACGGGATCTGGTCTGCAGGCCTGACCCCTGGACCCTGGAGATCAATCCCTGACCCTGCCAGGGAGAGAGGTGCTGGTCTTGAATCACCTACAGGGTGCCCAAGCTGGATTGATTTCACTCCACCTTGGGATTTGCCCTGCTCTCCTGGAGTCACTAGGCAAGCAGCACCTGGGAGCGCTGACAGGTAGGGAGCTCACAGTCTAAGTACCTCTCAGTCTGCTGTAGGGCCCCAAGAGGAAAGGTTCCATTCCTTGGAGATGCCTCCGTGTGATGGCTAAATTGTCTCTCTGGGACCCACGGGTAGGGAAGTGGAAGGAGAGACTGGAGCAATATGGTGTCTGCTGATAGGCTTGGGTCTGCGCCCGGGGAGGTGCCCCGAGGGAGCTGGGAGCCCAGCACTGAGTCCGCAAGAGGCTCACTGCTCACCGGGTCAGCTGTCTCTGGGCTGGTGTTGGCAGGTCTCTCCAACTGCTTAGGAGACCACCAGCAGTCGGAGATGCAAGGGAGGGGAAAGTTAACCGCTCCATCTACCCTTGTCTCTGGTCTCCAGGCCTCTTGGGGACCTTTCTCCTTCCAGTTTTCCTCCGCAATGTTTTCCTGCAGAGTCTCCTGTAGTTTCAGGCATCCTTCCTCTGATCCTCATGCAATCTATGTTTTTCTGCTAATTTATTTTTTTCACTTTCTTCTAAAATCTGTCTTTTTTTCAGAGACACTCTGACTGGCAGCTTTTCTCATCTGCCAACTTCTTCCAGAGCCACAATTCAGTCTTGAAGTTGAAGATTCTTCTTCTCTCTCTCTCACACACTACATACACACACCTACACACACACCATTATTAATGCCAAAATCATATTGAATGGTGCATACTTCCATTATTATTCCACCTTAGAGATGGAACTTGATCTGTGGCTTTGTTATGGGTTACCATAACTGCCCACCTAAGTGACCCTGGGCAAATCAATTCTCCTTTCAGTGTTTCATTTTCTTTACCTGTAAAATGCAAAGAAGATATAAAAAGTCTCCTCTGGTCCCCAAATTTGGAAATCTACTTAAAGAATTCAACTATATTCCAGTATAATTGGAATCTTGTTGTCACGCATACCACTTCCTCATATTGCAGTAGTTTTTACTTTATGCTAGTTGTTGCCACGGCAGCTCAAAATATTAGCATTAGAGTCACATTAAGATGATATAAGATACCTAAAAGACTTCAAGAAAAACATTGAAATGTTAACAATACATTTCCTGCAGATTCTATGCTTATTTCACTAGGGACTTAGAGATCCGGCAGCCTAGTGTAGGGTAAAGCAATGGACCTGGAATCATAAGACCCAAATAAATGTCTTGGTTCTATCACTTTTCATTTGCACAAGCTCTCTCTGCATTGGTTTCTCATCTGTAGGTTGGAGTCCCTATCTTCATAGAGTTATTATAAGATAATATGTGTAACAGACTTATAAAACAATACCTATTATGTAGTAGGCATTCAATTCATATATGCTTGTATTATTGCCAGGTAATCCAATATTTTTACAGAGGAGAAAACTAGAGACTAAAGTGCTTGACCTGAAAGTTAAAGAAATAATTTATGACAGAGTTGTGAATGAATTCATGTTTGGGGCCTGATTATGCCTCTTTTTCCTTAACAATCGCGTTCCAGTAAGAATGGCTGTAAAACCAATCTTAGTTGCTTTAGAAATCAAATTTTATTAATCCCTCAAAAGCCCTAAATCACTTTGGCTTAGTTTTCAAAGTGAATTAATATTTTAAAGCAAAATCTTCTGATTTAGTGGTTTTTCTAGCAGGCGAGACATAATAGAATGTCTCTATGAAGATGAAATTTTAAAAGAATTCAAATCAATTTAATTCCAAAGATATCTATTAATTATCTATTGTATAAATGAAAAAATATATAAAATTTTATATTAGACCTTGTTAAGGGAAGATCCATAGCTCCTCTTCTTGTTTTTTCATAAGGAGATTCTTTGTCGGACTTCAGCTTGGTTGCATTCATGAAACAATATTTATTTAAAACTTGATATATGTTAGGTACTATCCTAGATGAAAAGGAGAGATTGGTGAGCAAGAAAAGTAAATTCCGTCTTCATGGATCTACTAGAGAGGTCAACAAATTATGGCCTCAGTCCAAATCTGGCCTGCTACCTGTTTCTGAAAATAAAGTTTTATTGAAATACAGTCATGTTAATTTATTTCTGCTTTGCCTGTGGTTGCTTTCACACTATAATAGTGTAGTTGAGATGTTACAAGAGAGACCTTATGGACCTCAAAGCCTAAAATATTTACTATGTAGCCCTTTATTACAAACATTTGTCAATCCATGATTTCACAGAATGAGCCATTCAATAAACTAGTAAACAAACAAATAAACAGGATCATTTTAGAGACTATGAATAAAATATATCAGAATTATATAATAGAGAGAACTCACAGGACTACTTTATGTTTAGGTTATTGAATATCTTTCTAAGGTGGCAACCTTTGAACTGAGACTAGAACGATACAAAGCTGTGAATAACGTCAAGAACCAGGTAGCAAATTGCTTCTGGGCCAGTGAATACAAAGGGCTGATCAAGAACTTCAGTGGTTAGAATGTTGTGAGTCAGTTCATGAGCAGTAACAGAGAAGGTAGGAGGCCAGGCAGGGGCTGAGTCACACGGGCCCCTGTTTGAGGAAGAGTGGCATCTGACCTGGAAAATGAGAGAGTACTTAACCTCTGCTAGGCCATTTTTCTCTTGTTCTGAAATAAAGGTTCGTGTTCAGGTATGACCTCCTCTCTTTATTCTTTCTTCCTCTCTCTTCTACAGTTACGACAGGGTGCAGAGCAACATTATCTTTTTCTCTGTGGATAACAGTGGACATATTTCTGTTGTCCTTTTACTTCTCTTGCCACTGGGTGGACAACTCTGGGCGCTTCAGGTCCACAGTCTTGGGTTCTCAGAGGGACGTAGAAGGTCCTGCCCCATTCTCCAACCAGTTTTATCAGTAATAAAGTTTATCATCAAGACAGCATTACATTTTAGTTTTGATTTGACTTGTTGTGTGCTCCTAACTGACTACAACCCAGAGAAGAAAGGAAAAGGGATGAATTAGCAGTGTCATAGCCAGATTTCTTCCAGTTCAATGCAGTGGTTTTGGTATCACAACACAGAGTCCAGAACAAATTTTCATGAATAAAACACAATTTACATGCAATAAATGAACCCACTAGGCAATATAGATTATAACATCAGATCCTAAAATGCAAATGAAATCTTCCTGTGATCCACATTTCAAACTGTGATTGTGTAAGTCAGGGGTAAATGAGAGAAGAATTATTAAAATTCAAAACACTGCATAGGTAACCACAGCTGTTCTAACTAAAAAGATCTCTATTCAGAGAAGGAGAAAGGCCATAAACATAAGGTTGACAAAGTTGCAAGAACTGTCTGAGCATTTCTCCTAATAACCTTTAGAGACTGCCTTACTGACAATATCCTTATACTGATTTTGCTTTCATTTAAAATACTTTTAAGTTGCTTTACTCATATAATCATTTTGATGTCCTTATTATTATTAATTATTGGTATTAATAGTGCTGTTAATATCGATACACAAATAAAAATTATCACTAATTACATTTGAATTTAGTGGCAGAGCTGGGATTGCAACCAAGCCATCCAATTCCAGAGTCAAGACATTTAAGGTGTTGTCCTCACAGCAATGCTGGGAGTTGTTGGGGAGTGGGCTTTGCAGTCATAGGTATCTAAATGCAAACCTGAGATCTGTTTCTCATGGGCTGTATGATTTGGAGCATCTCTTTTACTTGCCTATGAAATCCTGGTTCCTCATCTTTAAGTTGGAGATAAAACACATAATTCATTGTTTGGGTTATTGAATGAGTTAAACTTAGGAGTGTCAAGTACAGCACCTCCCCTAGCATAGGGGATCCAGTCAGGAACAATCATTTTCGTAGTTGCAGTATTTACACAGCAATAGAGTGAACTCCAGCAATTTTACACTCCATCTTAATGCAGTAATATGTTAACATTTGCTTGGTCAGATTTGGGTTGGATATCTAATATGTAACTGATACTTTCATTTAAAAAAACCCTGAAATTCAATTAATTGATGACATAGGAATTGAGAACCCATGCAAATTAGCTTCTCATATCTCTAATGCTCACATGAATTCGCAGCAGGGGCATGACATCATGGATGTGAGACACATGTGTGGATGGGTGGATGATACACAAGCACACATCAAAAGGGACTTAGAGAACCTAGGCTGGAAGAAGGGAGTTATTACATAGCTGTGTGTAAGCAGTTTATACTATCATGTGGATTCATCTTTTTCTTAGTGAATATTTTTGTAGGTATTACGTAGATCCATTTTAAACAAATCCAGTCAGTTATATTTAAGAAACTCATACCTGTTGAACCCAAATATTGTTTTTAGTTATTATTCTGTTTCTGAAAAAAGAAGATCAAATGAACAGCATCCCTAAGAATCACAGGTCAAGACAAGCTCTGTTTTTGCTTAGATGTTTCACCTCTTATATTGGGGTACCAGGTAAATAGGAGTCAAAATCCAGCCTCTCATGTTAATTTTTTTTTAATCATGAGAAAGTTTTATACTAGCTATTATTTATTCAGCCAGGTAATTTCCTAGTTTATGCAAGGTAATTCCCTAGTTCTTTTAGATTTGTTTCCAATCCTTTTAAAAACCCTATAGGACACTATTAGGGAACAAAAGATTCGGGGCATTCAATGACTTGTAAGGATTTTGCCTCTGCAGTGAAACATCCCAATTTGGGGTGTAGGTGCTTTGGTTCTGAAGTCCTTGCTCTTTTCTCTATGTCAGGCTTCCTCATGTGTGCTGTTGATGAATAATAAGCATTTCAATCTACCAGTACAAAGATAAAGTTATCTAGATGTGATGTGAGTCCTCCCTGGTCTAACCAAATTTTTGTTCATATTTTATACCATATTTCTCAGAGGTGAGTAAAAGAAACAGAATTGGAATGTATGTTTCCAATTCTGTGCCCCTCACCTCTCCCAAAGAAAACAGTCTTGTACCCACATCATTTAAGGAACTAACATTAGAAATTCAAAAGACTTTATTTAATTATGACTTTTTAAGATCAAAATGTCTTATTGCTTAAATCAAAATTTTCATCAATTCAATAGAAAAAAATTATCTAAGACAGCTATTTGTCAGTAATCAGCTAACTATTTTCTGAACCAGATGCTAATATGTTAGAAAAGTAAAGCTATAACGTCAAAAACTTTTACCCTGTGTCTAAACATATTATTACTTTTGATTCTTCAAGTCAGGATGAAGGTCTTGACTTGGAAGGAAAATTATAATAATATAAGATCAAAATTCATTTTATCGCCACAGTTAATTTCTTTTAGCTAATTCTCTCTCTGTAGAGTGTTCACTAGTGAAATTTATTTAACATGATCCTTCATTTGTGATTTGGCACCTCTGGTATACATGTGGTACTTTTTTATTTGGAAAAAGGAATAAAATGGTGAGTAGTTTGAAAAAAGGGGATAACAGAAAGACCACCAGTACTATTAAAATAAAAAATGATAAATTTTATGTCTATTTTTAAAACCATGCAATTGGAAAAACACATGTTCTAGTTTTATTTATTCATTGTGGAAGTTTTAAGGAATTGAGATTCTGAGCATAAAAACATACAGTGTTGTTCACCTGGACCAAATTGTGGTTTGTGCTTGTGAAGAGAATAATCCACAGCACCCACGTTGGAGCCTTTTGAGAGTCTGGCTTTATGTACAGAACTGCAACCCACACCTTGAAGGTTCTGCTTTTAAAACCATACTGTAATGGAAGGAGGAATGTCTTTAAAACAGTTATGAAAGGTCTGGTCAACATCTGGGGACTGTGGACAAATTTTATGTTCTTTTCTCTGATTTCCCACTGAGGAACTTGTCTCCCATTCTACAAAATCTTACTGGAACTGTCAATCGAGATGCTACTTTTCCTTTGGCAAATGGATCACATGCATTTGAGCCAGGGTTAGCTACCATAGTTCCCTAAAAGTGTATTTTGAGCCATGTGGCTCAAAGATGCATGCTATGGGCATCACGCTTAGGAAAATCCTTCATTTCCTACTATACCCACCCAATGACTTCTCTGGCTAAAAATGTTTTTCACTCTTTGATTCTGTGAGACACCTGAAATTCTCAATGCACTATTTCTCATCTCTTTCTTGATCACATTTTTTCCTTTCTTTCACTTTGATTAGTCAGATTTAGTTTCTGTTGCTTTCCACTAAAGAACAAAAGCAAGTGTGTGGATTTTCAAAATTTAATTAAAAATAAAAGAACAGCACATTAAATAAAAACCACAACACTAACATTTTATACATGTGAAGTAGCGATAGCATAGTGCTCATAATAATGTCCCTGTTTCATCCCTCAGTCCATAAGCAAGTTTCAGGGTATTTTTCCCTAACAACTTTGGTGAGATGGGCTTGGGCAGTAGCCATGAACAATGCTGAGTTTCAGGTTTGGGGAGACGGGATAGTTAGATACAGGCTGAGGAATACTAGAGAAGAGCTTATCTGGCTGCTTTAAAAGTGTGGATTGAGGAAGATGATTGCAAATAAATTTGTTTTATTGCAGCTAATATGTATAAATGCCTTTGTCTTTTATGTACCTGGCACTTCCTTTGATTATTTAATGACTAAAATTTTGAATTTTATAATTAAATAAGTTCATATGTTGATTTGTGATTATTCTCACAGTTGTAGAAAAGATATAGAAATATAAATCCCCACATGGAAGAATTTCACTCAAGTAGAATTTGGGGAGAGGTTACTCTATATGTTTCAGGTCTCAAATGCATTTTTGGACAAATCACATAAAATTTTTAAACCACGTTTATTGACCTCCATTTTCTATATTTCACTTATACAGGTGGGTGAGCAGTGAAGGGAATCATTTGTCCCCTTCATTTCACATTTGGACCACTTTTATCCCTTTCTCACTGTAATCAATCAGAGTTCAGATGGCGTATGGGTTTCCTCTTATCAAAAGAAAAGAGACTTAACAGCTGAAAATAAGTGGAAGAGATTCCCTCCTACTTCACACACACATGAAAGAAAATCCATGATGCTGTAATTTTAGGCATGATGACACCTGTGGGGGCTTTGTATTTTAGAAAGCAGGAAGAAGTTTACTTGGGTAAAAAAATTCTCACTCTTTATATTCATAGGACATTTTGTCAAGCTCCTAATTTTACCCTGACAACAATCTTATGAATCAGATTCCTATTTTATTTTTATTTTGGGAATGAAGAAACTGAGGTTAAGATCTAGTGTGAGATGCACTAAGTTCTAGAGCAGTTTGGCTCTAGAACTCACGTTCATTAAGTCCCACTGTGCTGCCTTTCTAAGTTCCTCTTAGACCAGGCTGGCTCAGCCCAAACTCTCAGCAGCATAGGTCCTTAGCTCTCCTAGTTATCGCTGCCAAGCACCCCCTTTAACATTTTCAATTTATTGCACCGGTAAAAAGAAAGCAGGCTCCCACTTTGGAGATTTTTTTAACTAAAACGGCTGCATTCCCTTTTAAAATTTAATTTGTTTTAGATGAGAGAACATGAACATGCATATACCAAACATCTAGTCTTCAAAGTAGCAGAAACCATTGAGGAGATGAGAAATAAAAAATATCAAGTTAAAATTTCAATGAACCATAGAATCTCAAGATTGGAAAGAATCTAACAGGCATCAGGCTCAATCCTTGTATTTCTCAAGTTATTCTGTGTAATCAACTGCTGGCACAAGACTGATGTCATTTCTGTATATCATGTGCCACATAATCACAGGAAAGAATTATTCAGTGTTTTCCATTTGTGCCAGACACTGTTCTAAGTGAATTACCAGTACAGTCATATCATATTAGTTGTTTTAGTCCATTTTCTGTTGTTATAACTGAATACCAGAGACTGAATAATTTCTAAGGAAAATACATTTATTTCTTACAGTTCAGGAGACACTGAAGAGCATGACTCTGGCACCCGGTGAGGGACTTCTTGCCTTCACACATAGTAGATGGCATCACATAGTAAAAGGGTCAGCTCAGGCCAGCTTAGGTCTCTCTTCCTCTTCTTATAAAGCCACCAGTCCCATCATGGGGGTCCCACCCTGATGAACTTATTTAATCCTAATTACCTCCCAAAGGCCTTACCTCCAATCAACATATGAATTTGGGGATTAAGTTTTTAAAACATGAAATTTGGAAGACACATTCAAATCATAGCAATATTCATAGCATGTAACATACATATTATTTAATAGATAGTCATAGAGTTATAACCTATATTTATCCATACAAAACCCATATAGTCCTCATAATAATCCTATGAGTTTTTTTAACCAAAAATTATTTTATTTTAGAAATGAGGAAACTTAGGCATAGACTTATTTACCTTACAGTCATATAGCTAACAAGTGGCGGCTGGAATTTGAACTCGAAAGGTGTGGCTCTGGGACTGCTACATTATACTTCCACAAGGGACTGGGGATTAGACCACTCACCCTCTGCAAAGATGCTAGCACAGCTCAGGCAGCATGAAGATGATGACTTTGTGAGTGATGTTCTTGTCATTATCCCTTCCAACTCATTTTTCTATTATATAGCAAGGCTATTGATTTTTATATATTTATTTTGCTTTGGAGTAACTTATTTACCACAATTATTAGTTGTAATAGCTTTTCAGTAATACCTTCTAAGTTTTGTAGGAGCATAATCCTAGCTTCTACAAATAAGAACACTTTTTCTTCTTTCATTTCAATTGTTATAATTGAATAACAATTCAATTTTTCCTGTTTTATCAGTTTGGGTATAATGTAGGTCTTAAAAGTTCAGTTTCCTGCTTTATCAGTTTGGGTATAATGTAGGTCTTAAAAGTTCATTGGAATGATCAAAATGTCATAGAATTTTGGATGTGTTATAAGCAGCTAAGAAGCTTTTCAGGTATAGTGTAATAATGGTTTGCACTAAGATGATGGGCTGGGAAAATCAATATCTATTAGAGAGAAATTTTGTATTAAAATTGACTGAACTTGGGGATATAGGCTGGGAACACTAAAGGGTTTTGAATCTGAAGCATGTAAGTCTAATTGATAATGATCAGGAAATTGACTCTGTTTTAATAGCTGTTGAATTCCACTGATCTATTCATCTGAAACAAGGTGAATAGAGGAAATAATTAAAGGTTGCAGCTTATAAACAGTTTTAGGAATGTGTCTTTAAGAGAAATTTATATATATATATATCTATATATTTCTATTTTTATAGCCCCTCCATAGTCTGACGTTTAATGTAACTATCTACAAAATATATTATATAAAGCTAGCATAATGTTTATCCAATTATAAAGTAACTTGAAAAGCAATATATAGACTCATTTAGCCTTTTAAAACTCTGAGATGGCTGACACCCTGTTTTTTAAATTTAGTCCACTTCGAAATCATTAGGGTAGTTCTTAAAGGCCCTGATCCTGGAGATTCTTGATTTAATTAGCCTGAAGGCTAGGAATCTACAATTTCAGCTATCAGTGAGGTAATTCTGATAAATAAGTCTACAGCCCGTGCTTTGAGAAACTCTAGTCTAGGTCTTTACAGTTTGTACTAGCACTTTGCATTTGTGTGGTATATTTGGTACACATATCCCTGTCATTCACACACTGAATTTCAACATCCTCTAAATTTTCTCTGAACATGACATGTTGTTAAATTTTGTCATATCTCTGTCCATATGATTCTGGCTTCTTAGAGTGTCCTGATTTGCCTACCAGATTAACAAGCAAGCTATTTTTCTAAACTCAGTTCAGGGTTAGGGGAGCCTGTTTCCCATCCTCATGGTGGTGAGATGGAGAATATACATGCCACTCACAAATTCAGGGTGCAGCTCAGCCATCTTTGCAGCTCTGATTGGATGAAATGGAAGGACCACAGGTGAGACAGCTTTCTTGCACAGATATGGAAGCCTCCACGTAGTCCCTAGACTATGGAAATATCCTATTCTTTGGTGAGCTTGCTGTCACAACCAAAGATGGATTCAATAAAAGTAAAAGCTAAATTGAAAAATAAGAAAGTACTTCTCTTACTCCTACTTATTTTGCTTAGCCTCAAGGAGGAAGCAGAACAATATTTAGTATGGCCTACTTCTTAAAAATAAAAAAAAAGAATACTGTATATAACTTACCATAAGGAAAAAAAAATCTACATGTACAGAGCTTCTATGTGCTTCCAATAATTACTTATAAATAGAAAGGGAAAAGGATTAAAAATACACTCCCTCTAAAACTGAGGAATAATGATCAACCTGCTTCTGGAGTATGGGGTGGATTTCACTAAATGCAAGATTAATAGAGATGGATTAAAAAAACAAAGATACAAAGCTAAAGGTAGATAGGAAGAATACATTCTAGTGTTCTATCATACTGTAAGATGACTATAGTTAACAATAATGTATTATATAGTTTCAAATAGCTAAAAGATAAAATTAAATGTTCCCAACACAAAGAAATGATAATTATTTGAGTTGATGGATATACACATTACCCTGATCTGATCACCATACATTATGTATCACATCATCAACACTACTCCATAAATGTGTGTAATTATTACATCAATTTAAAGATTTTTTAAAATAATAAAGCATATGTCATACTTTCCCCTCTCCAAAAAACACAGTGAACCAGAAATACCGTGCCACCAAATACCTTGGACCTATTTACTTGAAAGTACGGAGATATATCCTGTTTGTTTCTTGTTTTAAACCCAACTTGCATACAACTGGAAGGATTGATTAGGCAGTACTCTCAGAGATACTTCGAAAGTCAGGAAGACTATTGTTGAGTCATGGGAGCAACACATTCTACAAACCAACCTCTGGAGTTGGGGCTGAAACACAAGGAGCCCAGGTAGCAATAGTCATTGGTGGATTCAGCCTTGACTTTCTGTCTGCGATTGTGTGAGCATCAGAGTCAGGTACTGGCTCTAGGAGAGCCTTTCTCAGTGCCAGATATTCAGACTTTAACTATGGGCTCTGCATAGCACATAATTGTAACAGCCAGTTTTAAGAAAAAAATAAACAAAGTAAGTATAGTCTACCCACCCAAACCAACAAACCAAAACACTGCAGAACAAGAGAAAGAAAATATTCCGAAGACAATCCCCATAGAAGAAGATATGTCAAGCTTTGTCAATCATTGGCAGGGTCTATGGGTAAGTTTACACTTCCAGGACCTAATTAGAAGGAGGCAGCACTCATTTGAATGGAGAGTTTCCAAAAATCTGTGCTTAGAAACAGTCTCAGCACAATACCATTTATACAATTTGGAAGAAATTTTTGCAATGTGTCTGTATTTTTTTTTCTTAAAGAAAGGGGGAGCCCCATCTCTTCTTATCCATCCTGGGTGGTCCTGTCGTTTCTTCATAGTAGCAGGAAGGGCACAATTTTTTTTCTTCTTTCAAAGATGCTAAGTAGAGGTTATTGCTCTGTCTTTTTTTTCTTTTGTCTACTGCATTCTTAGTACTGCCTCACTCCTACTAGTTTGTGTTAACAGCCCAATAGGGGACTTTCATTATCTTTTTTTCTAAATGTTGCCTTGCTTGCTTTTTTCCTTGTTTTCTTTCTTTTTACAGACATCTTCATTTTCATTTTGCTAGGACATTTCTTTGAAGAAGGAGAAAGTAGTATCTCCTTTAAAAATATATCTCATTCAAAATATAAAGAAATAGATTAATAAATGGAAAGGAAAGACATGAATTGAGAGAGTTACAATTCCAAAAACTGTGATTTTAGGAGGGAAAAAAGGGAAAGAACAGTAGATAGTGTGAAACAATCTAGGGCGGAACACTGAAACCTCTTTTCAGAAATGCAACAAATTGGATATTTCCTCTAGTCTGTCAATCTTCTGGTCTCAATTCTTATATACCATCTCTTTTTCCTGATGCTCAGTCTGAAGTATTTCCTCTCACAAAAAGAATGCAGTTTTTCAAACTCAAGGGCCTAATTAGGAACACGGTTTTCTGTCCTTTTACTATTGCATTGTAAGTGCAACTTCTCTTTTCTGCACTATTTACAATGGAGGCATTTATAATAAAGGGTGTCACAGTGGGACACTGCTGTCATTGGTAGTATCAAAATGAGAACTTTAGAGAGAAAATAGACATAAGTTCAAGTGCTTCAGTGTCTATTCTTTGTAAGAGTTTTTGTCTAATGCAATAACAAGCAGGCACATACCATATTGGAACTACACTAAGTGGGTTGTGAAACATCTCGAAAATTTAATGAGCCTCAAATTTAGTATTAGAAAAAGGATGCTCACTTCCAAATTTTGGCACCACTCTTACAGGCTACTTTTGTTTGATCTTCAGGCAGGAGCAGAACTAGAAATAGAGATGTCTGAGAGACAGAAAGCATTTTCATGGGAGGGATGCGTAGAATATTAGTTTTAACCCCGCACAACAATGCTTCTCAAGTACTTCTTTAATGCTTTAGTACACGTATGGATCACAAGGAAACCAATATTCCTGGACTTTACCATCAGAAATTCTGCAAAAGAACGCATTAATTTGCATACTTCCTGGTGATGCCAATGTTTCCAGTGAGTACATGGGCCTTACTTTGGAGGAGCAAAAACATAATGTTTCTGGGGAGAAGAATCAAAATAGGAGATCCTTGAAGTTTCAATGTCATCTTTGACTTTTTTATTTATTCACATCCTAACCCTCTGAGCTCTCTCACCCTCTGTCACAACTTGTAATCACTGGGTTTTATAGATTCAAAATACTTCTTTAGTTTACTCCCATATTTTTACTCCCACTTAGTTCAAACCCTAATTATTTCTTGCCTGAATCTTTAATAGTATCCTGAGTGATTCCCCAGCCTCCAGTATGGTCTCAACTTAATCTAGCCTCCAAGTAACTTTCCTTTTAAAATTAAATCTGATCAAACTGTTCCTCTGATTAAAATCCAACTAAGGCCTCCAATTCTCTGCAGAGTAAAATCCAAGTTTCTTAGCATTACATATTAGGTCTTTTTGATCCCTTCCTGATCCATCTGTCTGACCAGTCTTCCCTGTGGGCTCACTCTACCCCCTCAAAGCATATTTGTCTGAAAGACAAGTAGAGCTGCTTGTGGATTCCTGAACAGGCAAGGCTATATAGTCTCTCCACCTGCAATATCCTTACATTTCAGCCTGGGAAAATTCCCATTCATTCTTCAAACTTACATCTCAGATATAACTCCTCTGAGAAATTTTCCATGACTCTTTAGATAGCTATATGCATCATATACATAAGACCCTCCCTCTTCTGTGGCCACTTGTCAACTTGTAGTAATTATTTGCTTATTTTCTTCTCCTCTAAAATAGTGTCATTTCCTTGAAGAAAGGGTTCAAATACAATTCATGCAGCATTTGGTACAATAATGTTTGTTCAATTAAATTGATTTTAAGAGAGATTAATTCATGTTTGAAGATTTCCATTTTTCAGATACAAAGAGAAGGAAGGAAAGAAAGAAAAAGGAATTGTGTCAAAGCCTCTAAAATAGGGCTGCAGAGTGATGTGATGTGTTTGCTAAAGTGAGGCAGTTCAAGCAAATAGGATTTCTGTCTTGTTAGGAGGCTTATTGGATCACTGTGGGGACCAGGAAACACTTAGGAACCAATGAGTGTGTCTGTATACCTTTATGTTTCAATCCTTTTGTCTTAAGTGAGTTGTTTAAATACTCAGTGCAAATATCACTAATTGTATATAGAGCATGCAAATTGCTGATACTTGGGTAATTTTTTTCCAGCTGTGCTGTGCTTTGGAAAACTATTGAATATCCCTTACCTCATTAAGCATGAAGACTATAGCAAGTATGAAGATTAACAAAGTATCTATTTTCCTATTAGCCAAGAGCAAAAAAGAAACTTTATAAAGTACAGCATAAGGAAACACTTTTCTCCTTTCTCCTCTCCCATCTGTTTGTATACACCAACCAGAGACAAGTAAACCTGGGTTACTGTAAAGTCACAGTATATTGTTAGATATCTCTAAGGCCAGGGGCAACTCTTAAAGATTTCAACTTTAAAAGGGAATAAAAGTTATAAAAACAAACAATCCTGGCCCCAAACGCAACATTAATAGTCCAGAAGAAATTCACTGGATGTATGACATAGACTTACACTGGTAGAAGTAGGAAAGTAATAGACCCAGACAGAGCCTCAGGACAGGTGCTGTTCTGATAAATGCTAGTTTTTGAAATGTGTGATCACAAGTTTTGATTTTCCATGAGGCTCGAAGGCAATCTAAGGGAATCTCCTAGCACATATGTCATCTTGTTTATTTTTTGATAACCCAAATTCTCTTGGAAGAGTGATTCACTTAAATTCTCCAGCTGTTTTCAGTCTATTAAAGCACTTTACTTTTAATGGGAGCTCTGGTCTAAAGGAGTGAAATGGAAGAGAGGGTTATTGAGCTGATTCTGGCCTTGATTTTCTATGAAGCCCAGCCATGTACCAGTCATGATGCCACTGACGGTGCAGTGGGGGTAACACCCCATTTCCTTTGGCTCATTTGACCCTGCATCATCCTCCCGAACCTTCCTTTCCTAATCCTTATTATCATACAGATCAGGAACAAATTCACACCTCTTGGGCATTTTTGACCCACAAGAGTTCTTAAGGTACCCCTGACATTCCCATTGGAGAATACATCAATAATTATAACTTCTGGGATTATGCCGAGCTCATGGTTGCCAAGGAAATCAGAGTACAGAGCACAATTATTTCAACATTATTGTCTCCATTAGGCACTATAGCTTCCAGATAGAGAAGATAAAATACAGCCTGTGGGTCATTTATGTGCTAGGATTATTCTCTCCCTCCAGATTCTCACCTCTATGCTTGAATCATGTGCACTTCATCCTCAGGAAGTGCCTGTACATTCTAGACATGAACAACTACAGCAATGAGAAATTTACCACTTTGAGAGAGAACATTTTCCAACCTGGAGATACTCAGACTTTTAACTGTTAAAGCAAATACAATCAGCAAACTAGTACAACCTCTGTGGAAAGCAATATGGAGATACCTCAAAGAGATACAAGCAGATCTACCATTTGATCCAGCAATCCCACTACTGGGCATCCACCCAAAAGAACAAAAGACATTCTATAAAAAAGACATCTTTACTAGAATGTTTATAGCAGCACAAGTCGCAATTGCAAAGATGTGGAAACAATCCAAGTGCCCATCAATACATGAGTGGATTAATAAAATGTGGTATATGTATACCATGGAGTTCTACTCAGCCACAAAAAACGATGGTGATCTAGTACCTCTTGTACTATCCTGGATAGACTGGAGCCCTTTCTGCTAAGTGAAGTATCACAAGAATGGAAAAACAAGCACCACGTGTATTCACCATCAAATTGGTATTAACCGATTAACACTTAAGTACATATAGAGTAATAACGTTCATCGGGTGTTGGGCGGGGGGAGGGGACGAGGGGATGGGTATATATACATCTAATGTGTGCGGTGCACACCATCTTGGGGATGGACATGCTTGAAATTCTGACTCAGGTGGGGCAAGGACAATATATGTAACCTAAACATTTGTACACCCATAATATGCTGAAATAAAAAAAAATTTTAAAAAACAAATACAATATGGGAAGGACACGCCTTTAACCTGCATTTGGGTGAGGCAAAGACATAAAGTGTAACTAGAATGTTTGTACCTTCACAATACCTTGGAATAATAAAAAAATAAAATAAAATAAAATAAAAAATAAAAAATAAAAAAATATAAATTCAAACTAAAGATTATTTAGTATTTGAAAATATCACCAATTCCTTTTTAATTTCTTTTTGATATTATTTCTTTTCTCTTTAACCTCCTGGTTACTCTCCACAGGATACTTCCCATTTTTACTTTCACTGCATTTGATATAATTTATGTAAAATTTTGTGTAAATTTAATTTTTAATGATTAGATGTTTTCTTATGTTTTTATTGTTAAAATATATACAGTTTCATAAGAGTTTTTTAAAAAACATTTAAAGTCTCCACCTAGAGTAAATTTTTAAATTCTTAGTGTATATATGGATGCACATATAAACATGTAAATATATGTATAAATTGTTGTGTTCTGAACCTAAGAGAGATGTGTTTTGAATGAGATGTGTTTTGAGTGTTAAATAGCAAAATTGTCACTTCTAATATTTTAGATTTTTTGTACTTCTGTTAATGTAGTGTAAGACTATCAAATTCTTAAGTTGGAGTTCATAACATATCATTGTATATTATATTTACCATGAAATATAGGACCTTACACAATCTCTGTCCATCATTTTAGCATCAGTTTGAATCTGGCTACTCATCGTTAACACACTGATGACTTTTTTTTCTATTACTTTGTTTCACTCATTCAGATGTTGAGCAGAAGAGGCTGCCTCTATGGCAAATAATTCCAGGTTGAGGACTAGCTCTTCACAAATCAAATGTAAATTAGATACAGTTGATTTGTAAAAAATACATATTTAGTATTTCGTGACAATGGAAAATTAATTCTGGGAACGTGAGGCTTGTTTGGCATATAAAATTTAATCATTATAATTTATCACATAGACAATCTAAAAAAATCATCTTATTCTCTCAGAGGATATAAAAAATGACTTTAACAAATTTGTCCATCCATTCATGATAAAAATTCTCAGCAAACTAGGAACAAAAGAGAACTTCCTCAACCTGACAAAGGATATCTACACAAAAATATAACTAAGTTCTTAATGGTGGAAAACTAAATGCTTGCCCCAAGGCAGAGAATAAGTCAAGTATGTACATGTTTATTACTGCTAAAACATCATACTTTAGATTCTAGTCGGTTTATTGAGGTAAGAAAAAGAAAATACATATGAATAGGAGTGGAAGGTGTAAAACTGTCTCTATTATCAGACAACATGATTATCTATTCAGAAAATACAAAATAATCTACAAAAAAAAACTAATGGAACTAATAAATGCATTTGGAAAAGTCACAGGATACAAAGTCAATATACAAATACAATCATATTTCTATACATTAAGAATGAAATGTTTTGAAAGATAGCAGAATAGTATTTTCTCTGGTTCCATTCCTCCAACTAACAACTACCCACAGATAAGAATACTGTCCTGAATATTCCAAAACTTGGGAGTGAGGCTGGGATACCTTGGTCTGCAGTAAAGAGAACAGCTGTATGCAAGGGTAAGAGGAGTTGTCTCACTTTAACTGTATTGCTCCTCCCCCAACTGGACTACTTATGCACACAGAGCCTTCCCAAAGATCCATCATTTTTACAGAGGAAGAAGATGATTGGAGGCAAATATTCAGCTTCCCCACAATTTTGGGACTGTTCAAGGAAGAAACTCTTTTGTCTCACCCCACGGGAAACATTGGTAGGACTAGAGATTTTGGTAGGACTAGATAATCTGAGGTCAGTTAGAAACAAAGAGTAGGAGTGGGATTCACAGAGACCAGTGCAGGGATCTTCTTGTTAATTTCTTGGCATTTCTGCCAGCAGAAGTGCATCACCAGAGAGGCCGCAAAGAGCATTGCTCTAAAGAAAGTATGATTGATGGGTTTCCCAGGCTTGAATCTCTGGCTGGCATCCACATCCAGCTCTAGTGCTCTCCATGAAACTTCTCCCAGCCAGGAGATAGGGGCAGGTTTGTGATTATCTGCAAAGAAAGAATCTGACCCTGCATAGTCCTAGTTGCCAAGTGTCAACCTAGACAAGCCCTGGTGCCCTTCTTAACCCTTTTCCAGGCAAGAGGTAGAAGAAGGTGGGTTATTATCCACAAAGGGAGCATCTAGCCCCTCCCAAGCCCAGTGGCCAAGTGACTAATACACCAAACCTTGGTGTCGTGTTTAAGGATACCCCAGGATGGGTGGCAAGCCCATGTCTATGAATATTTGTGGAGAATGCCTTCTGGCTTTGCCATTCCCAAGTGGCTGAGTAGTGATCCCAGAGACCTTGGTCAGCCTTGAAGCCAAGCTTGTGACTCTACCAAAATACAGGTCCCAAACTGTAGTACTGGTAAGCCAGGTAAGATTACCTACAACACTGCCTGATCAGAAGCAATCACAGCTCTGCCTTACTGCAGAGTCCAACCAATGGTCTCACTAGAGTGTGCAGCACAATCAGCAGTTCTAATGGATCCTGGGCCACAGCTAACAGCCCACCCCAACTAAAGCTCATGACAGCAAGGTCTATTTTCCAGGGTCACCACCAACTAGCCCAACCATAATCCCAAGCTAGACTAAATAGTGAAGGTCTAGCACAACCAAAGAATACCAGCAAAGGCTGAAAGTGGTGGCCATTGCCTTAAATGTGTGAGCACCAACACAAGGACACAAGGATTATAAAAATTCAGGGAAGTACAACACCATCAAAAGAAATGAATAAATCTCCAATAATAGATCCCAAAGAAATGGAGATCTATGTAATGGCTGACAAAAATTTAGAAATTCAGGGGACTACAAGGCAATATAGATGAAAAATGAAACAATTCATGAAAAAATGTTTTACGAAGTTTTACAAAGAAATGGACATGATTTAAAAATCCAAATAAAAATGAAGAAGAATGAAATAAGATACTTGTCTTATACCAAGGACAAGCATCAACTCAAAATGAGTTAAAGACTTAAATATAAGAGCTGAAACTGTAAAATTAGTAGAAAAAAATGTAGGGAAAAAACTCCATGACATTGGTCTGGGCAAGAAGCTTTGAATATGACACTGAAAGTTTAAACAATGGATGCAAAAACAAGCACATGGGATTGCATCAAACTGAAAAGTTTCTGCATAGCAGAAGAAACAATTAACAAAGGGAAAGACAACCCATAGAATAGGAAAAAAAAATATATGCACTCCATACATCTGATAAGGGGTTAATATTCAAAATATGTATGGAACCCAAACATCTCAATAGCAAGAAAGTGAAAGATCTGATTAAAAAAATGGGCAAAGGACCTAAACAGGCACTTCTCAAAAGAGAAGTGTCAAGTGGTTCATCAGAAAAGCTAGGCCTCCCTAATCATTAGAGAAATGCAAATTAAAACCACAATGAGTTATCACCTCACACCAGTTAGAATGGCTTTTGCCTAATAGATAAAAGACAGCAAATGTTGGTGAGGATGTAGAGAAAAGGGATAATTGTGCACTGCACTGTTGATGAGAGTGAAACAGTACAGCCATTCTGGAAGCAGTATAAAATTTCTTAAAAAACTAAAAATAGAACCATCATATGATTCAGCAGCCCTACTTCTGGGAATACATCCAAAGGAATTGAAATTCATATGTTAAAGGGATAGCTGTACTCTGAAGTTCATTGCACCATTGTGTACAATGACCAAGGTTTGGAATCAGTCTGAGTGTCCATCAATGGATAAATGAATAAAGAAAATGTGGTGTGTATACTATACAACTTTGAAAAATAAATTCTGGCCTTTCAACCACATGGGTGAAACTAAAGGACATTAGGTTAAGTGAAATAGACCAGACACAGAAAGACAAATACTGCATGATCTCATTTATATGTGGAATCTAAAAAATTAAATTAATAGAATTACAAAATAGAATGACGATTACCAGAGGCTGGGGGTAGGAGGAGCATGGGAATAGGGAGTTACTGGTCAAAGGATATAAAGTTTCAGTTAGAAAGGAGGAAGAAATTTTGAGATCTATTGCACAGCAGGGTGAGTATAGCAAATAATAATGCATGTTTCAAAATAACTGAGAATGTAAATTTCAAATGTATCACTACAAAAAATATCAACTAAGTGAGGTGATGGATATGTTATTAGATAAAAACATCTCATTGTAGTTCATAAGTAATACAATTATGAGCTGTTAATTAAAATTACATAAATTTTAAGAATTTACTAGCATCAAAATGTAAAAAATAATTATATATATATATACACACATATATAATAAAACATATTCAATTTCTGTATACCAAATACTATAAAACACTAATGAAAGAAATATTTAAATGAATAGAGATATATTATTTTCATGAATTGGAATATTTTACAAGATGTCAATTATTTCCAAACTGATTTTTAGTTTCAATTCAATGTAAGTTAAAATCCCAGGAGAAAATTTTTGCAAAAATCAGCAACCTGATTTTAATATTTATATGGAAAGATAACAGAATAAGAATAGCAAAAA
Source organism: Avahi laniger (assembly GCA_963575035.1). Taxonomy (NCBI): domain Eukaryota; kingdom Metazoa; phylum Chordata; class Mammalia; order Primates; family Indriidae; genus Avahi; species Avahi laniger. Next base: position 22,953 of record CAUYSK010075687.1, read on the forward strand.
AAAAAAAAAAATCTGAAAAACTCATGGCATATTGGCACTATCTAATTTTAAGACTTACCATATAGCTACAGTATTCCAATCAATGTGGTACTGGCAGAATTACTGACACATAAATAGATCAAAGCAACAGAAAAAGAGTCTAGAAGTAGACACATAGGTATATGATCATGTCTATTGGAAATGTCATAGTATTTTAGAATAGAAGCAAATCATAACCTAGAAGTTCAGGATGTTCTGACAGAGGAAGATATAGCATTTATTCAGATATTGAAAAAAGTGAAAGACAGAGTATCTTAGTCCATTTTTCGTTGCTATAACTGAATAACTGGGACAGAGTAATTTATAAAGAAAAGAAATTTATTTCTTACAGTTCTAGACACTAGGAGATCTAAAGTCTAGGGGCCACTTCTGGTGAGGGCCTTCTTGCTGATGGAAGCAAGAGTCCACTGATACAGAGACCAATGGCCACTCATGGCATCAAATGTCATGAGGGCTCAGCATGCTGGTTCAGGTCCCTCTTTCTTTTCTTAGAAAGCAGCCAGTACCACTCCTATGACAACTCATTAATCCATTGACCCAATAATCCATTAATCCATGAAGGGATTAACCCATTGATGAGGGCAAAGCCCTTATGACCCAATCATCTCTTAAAGGACCCACCTCTCAATACTGTCACATTGGGGATTAAGTTTCAACATGAGTTTTGGAGTTTAGAAGAGAGAAAAGTGCAAGTTCAGAGTAGTGAGGGCAACTGCTCCATCAAAGTTGTGATCACTTTGTGCCATAATGATTTATTTTTCTCTAAACACTTGAAAAAGGCAACCAAGAATAATTAAAAACCTAAATCTGGTTTTACATCGCTGCTTTATTAACCATGTATCAGATCTTGGAAAGTTATTTGAAATATTTGAATCTCCATTTCAACATCCTTATGAGAGGAATAACAAATTCTATCTTCAGATTCAACACTAACCAACATTTATTTAGCTCTTAAATAATTTCAAACTTGTCTCTGACAATTTCCAGCTGAGGGATCAGGTGTAAGTCATTTAACCTTTCTGAACATCTTTTCTCTTCTCCAAACGGTGGGTGGGGTTGTCAAGAGGATGGAATAGGAATATGCGATAAGTGGGTACTCAGTTTGTTTTCACTTATTTTGATCAAATTTAAAATTAAATGTCACAGTCCAGACAGAGGGAAGAGAGCACTCAAATCTAAGAAAGGAAGAGAAAACTTGGTACATTCAGAAAACTGAAAATAGTTGGATATGGTTGATACTCAGTGTTAAAGGGAAAAGAGTGGTGAAAGTAGGGACAGGCAGGAACTAAATGGTGAAAAAGTGCATGTGCTCTGGCCAGAAGTCTTTATTTTACCCCTCACTGTAAGAGTAGCAATGGAGAAATGTATACAATTTGATAAATATTTGGGCAGCAAAATTTACAGGGTTTAGTGACAAATTAGATGGGAAATGTTGGAGAAAAAGCAATCTGTGGCCAGAATGTTCATAATGTCCATCCTTACATAGGAAATGAGGACTAAAAGAGGCATGAAGATACTCAGAGACATAACTCCAGGAAATACAAATATGTTTTTGTTTGGCATGAAGGGTTGATTTCAAGATGGAGACAGAGGGAAAGAAGAGGTGATCCTGACAGTAAAAATAGTAGAGTCTAGTTAGTTAATTAAGTGGTATAACATACTACACACTGTGACAATTTATATATAATTATTATCTCATTTTACAGATGAGGAAAAGAAGGCTTAGGGAGAATAAATAATGTTATCAAGGTAAACAGCTATAAGCGATGGGTTTCAAACTCAGGAAATCGGATTGCAGAATTTGAATTCTTGTAAGGTAAATTGAATCTGAAGAGTTGTTACACAAGTTATGCGGAAAGAGGTATGCAAGAAGGTAGTTTAACTGTGTTAAAGTTTGGATATTTTTCATTGAATTTAACAATTAGAAAGTGAAGCCATGAGTGATCTTGTAGAGAACAATCCCATGGCAGGAAACAAAACTAGATTAGAGAACATTTTTGCTGGTGGAGCAAGGCCAATAGCAAATATGATCTTACTGATGATGCTAAGATCACTTTTTCAGTAACATATCCCTTTGAGTTTCTGGAATAACTTTAAGAAAACAAAGACTTGACTGGTTTATAAAAATTTGAAGATTTTTAAAAATCATTTGCCATATGAGGGCTGATAAGGGAAGTAAATTTATGTTAAATAAGTAGGACTTATTTAACAATGAGATCATCAACAGGGGCGATAGCATGTATTCCCCCTACACCCTGCTGTCTGTTCAAACTCAATTTATGGGACTGGTTATTCCTACCTATCTGAATCAGAAAACTAGGTCAGGGCTCATGGATCTTCTGTTCACTCTCAGATAATGTGAAGTTCTTTCTAACTTCTATCCACAAAGGAATCTCAATTCAATCATTAATATGTCCAGTATAGTGTAATAATGAAAATCTTAAAACTTTGTTTGAAGGTCAGCTTTTCCATCCCACCTCTCAGCTAGAAACTGATTCAGGTTGACTGCCTGCAGGGACAGGGGTGGGGTTTCATAGATTGCATCTCTGTCCACCACAGACAATTTTGTTTTTCTTCCCTCACCTTACTAACAGATTTGCGACCAGTGGAACTTGGGAAATTTTCAACACTGGGGAAAAAAGAGGTACAAGGGTCAAGAAAATGATTTCATTTCAAAGAAATGTGGTGAATGAGCTGGTTCTGGTGTTCTCTGGGTCTAGAAGGTGTTTGAAGTTGAATGATTCACTCATTGGGAAGTTTCCTGAATTCTCATATGAGATCTGACCCTTTTTCAATACTGGGAACTCTAATTCTAACTCTAATTCTCTAAAGAGACAAGTGTGTCAGCATTATTGCCTGATCCATTATGATTTCTTCCTAAGCTTGTAGGTGACAGAAAATACAATTCAAATTTTCTTCTTCCAAGATTCCTTGCCTGTCAACACATAAGAGGAAAAAACTCATTACATTTCACTCTCTCGTGCATGGTCTACTATTAGTTCCTGGGAACTAGCCACTTTTGGCCTATCTTGTGGGCAACATAATTATCTCCCAAACTGCTGTTGCTATGGAGCTATTTCAAATGGTCTCTTTAGTCAGCCTCTCTCTCTCTCTTTATGTTTTTCAGGCAATGGATAGAAGTGAGTCTACTTTTTTTCTCAAGTTTCCGGAACAAATAATATACACCCCAAGTATCCATTTGAAGCCTAGGTTTGAGATGAAGGGTAGCCATCCTTTACCTTCTACTTTCTTTAAAATTTCTCCTAAATCTCTAACCCTCCAACACTGTGTACTTTCTATGTGGGAGAAGGGTTAAACATTGTGAACTGGTTTTGTTATAAAATTCTGGGTAGTCTTGAAGCTCAGCTAGGTTTTTTAGGTCTCTGCCAAAATTAAGTCCAAAACAATTCATGTAAATGACTTGAAAGTGAGAAGATTTTTATTCTCACTTGCAGGAAAGTCTTCTCTAAAAATAAAAGCATGCCAAGGAAAAAGAGATCAGGGTATTGACCCATGCCTCGAAATTCTGGTGTAGTTGCTATTGAATAAATTCAGTTGAGCATTAATTAAAATAGCAATGCAATGCATTAGCACAACTTCCTTATACAGCATAATGATCAATAAAGGAAAAACATGGGTGGCTTACAGAAAAATTTAATTTAAGTGCAAATCTTTTATTCATAAATTTCAAATTTATTCTGCTTGACTTTTGAAAGCTACATTCAAACATTAATAAATGTTTTTGTATCAAAGGGAGAAAATGCCACACTTCTTTTGTAAACTTAAATGCATGTGATTTGACATGTTCCCCAATGAAAAGCATGAGCCAAGCAAAATATATAAATGAGAACAAAATTAAAATGAGCTTACTGTAAGCAGAAGTTCCAGAGAAAGTTATGCCTGAAATTGCATCCTGTGCTCATGACTAGTATTATCTTCATGCATTCAAACCTGGAGCTTTGTCAAATATAAAGAGTATTCTTGGCTAAAGAATTCAGTTTACATCAAAGTGAGTTCAATTCAAGTGTTTATCATAACTACTGAACAGGTATGTGTAAGGCCTTTTCTACTTACCCTTAGGCAGTGCTAACATGGGAAAAAGATAAAGAAAATAAATCACACTTGCTATGAAAAATAGATACTCATAGAACTTATCTGAATTTTTCTAAGCCTCAAATTTTTCTAAAATCTAATTGATAACGGGCAGCAAAGTGAAAACATATACACTCCTGAATAATTTTTAGACCACTATCCTAAGTGAAGTATCTCAGGATGGAAAAACAAACCCCACATGTACTCTCTATTAAATTGAAACTAACCAATGGGCACACATGTGCACAGTGGGAAATAAAACTTATTGGAAATCAGGTAGGGGTGAGGTTGAGGAGGGGAGGAACAAGAATCTACCTAAAGGGAACAATGAACATTATTCAGGTGATGGGCATACTTACAGCTGTGACTCAAGCATTACAAAAATAATCCATGTAACAAAAACATTGGTACCCCCTTAATATTAATATTTTGAAATAGAAAAAGAATAGATTGATTTTTAATTGTGATAAAATATATATAATGTAAAATCTTAACCATTTTTAAATGTGCAAGTCAGTAGTGTTATGTACATTTAAAGTGTAGAGCAAACAAACTACAGAAATCTGTTCATCTTGCAAAACAAACTCAATATCCATTAAACAAAAACTCTCCACTTCCCCTCCTTGCACCCTCTGGTAACCAATATTCTACTCTCTGCTCTAATGAATTTGACTATTTTTGATACCTCATATAAGTGGGATCATGCTGTATTTGTCCTTCTCTGATTAGCTTATTTTATTTAGGATAATTTTTTCCAGGTTCATTCATCTTATATATGGCAAGAGTTCCTACATTTTTAAGGTTGAATAATATTCTAGAGTATGTATATACCACATTTTCTTTATCCATTCATCTTCTGGGACTACATTAAACTAAAAACTGCTACACAGCAAGGAAACAATCAAGAGAATAAAAAGGCAAGCTATAAAAAGGGAGAAATATTAATAAACCATATATCTGATATTACTAGCCAAATATATAAGGAACTTCTACACAAAACCAAATAATCCAATTTTAAAATGAGCCAAGGACTTAAATAGACTTTTCTCTAAACAAGATACACAAATGGCCAACAGGTGTATCCTCAGGGAAATGGAAAGCAAAACCGCAATGAGATATTACCTCACACCTGTTAAGCTAGTTGTTATAAACACACACACACACACACACACACACAGAGACACACAGACACACGATAATCAGCATTGGCAAGATATGGAGAAATTGGAACATTTGTATACTGTTGGTGGTAATGGAAAATGGTGCAGTCTCTACAAAAAGCAGCATATAGGTTCTCCAAAAAATTAAAACTAGAACTACCATATAACCCAGCAATCCTACTTCTGGATATATTTCCAAACCTATTGAAATTGGGACTTCAAAGATATATCTGCACTCACATGTTCCTTGCAGTGTTATTCACAATAACCAAGATATAGAAACAACCTAAATGTTTATGAGAATTTTAAGATGAAATTGCCTCTCATCCCCCTGAGCTGAGATCTTTTTTTTTTTTTTTTTTTGAGACAGAGTCTCACTTTGTTGCCCTGGCTAGAGTGAGTGCTGTGGCGTCAGCCTAGCTCACAGCAACCTCAAACTCCTGGGCTCAAGCAATCCTACTGCCTCAGCCTCCCAAGTTGCTGGGACTACAGGCACGTGCCACCATGCCCAGCTAATTTTTTCTATATATTTTTAGCTGTCCAATTAATTTCTTTCTATTTTTAGTAGAGACGAAGTCTCACTCTTGCTCAGGCTGGTCTCGAACTCCTGAGCTCAAACAATCCGCCCGCCTCGGCCTCCCAGAATGCTAGGATTACAGGTGTGAGCCACCGCGCCTGGCCCTGAGCTGAGATCTTTAAAAAGTGTTGGTAGTATATCCTAGACACCTCTCAATGTATTAATACTTACATATCTTCCTCCAGCATATTGAAAGTTCTGCACTTAGGGGTATAGGCAGAAAGCAATTTTCTTCTTTCTTGGTCACTTGCTTTGCTGCATCATCCTTCCCATTGCCATTGAACTACTTAAAGCAGATCCCTTAGAGTTTCTGGCCATTTTCTTATACAAGCAATAGTCTCATTTCTAGAATTTTTTCAAGTACAGTCAAGCCTATCACTAAGTCTTCAATTTCTGTTCTATTCATTTCCCTTTGTGTCTTATCTTTCTACCGGACCCCAAAGCTGGAGAACAGGTCTTTTTGGTTGTACGATTTTTGAAGACTCTAGCTCATCTCTCTTTGCCCTTTGACAGAAATTAGGTTTTTGTTTATTAAGTTTGGGCTCTTTGCTCTTTGCAGTGAAATTCCAAGTAGTTCTGGAATAGACTTTAGAATTTAAACATTCCAAAGCGAGGGTCAGGCATTAAATCCCTTTTCTTTATCAAAGACACTAGTCAAAGTTTGCAAAGAAAATAATCAATGCTCTGGTCCAGTAGCAGAGCAAGATGGATCTTTGAAATTCTACAGCTTAGGAAATAAAAGCCTGATATCAATGTCCACTAATCGCTGTAAGAGATACCTTTTTTCTCTCTGCATTTTAGTTTGAGTTGAGGAAAAAGAAGTAGAGTTAGAAAAATAAAAGCAACATGAGACTACCTCCTATTAACTTGATGATATCTCCCAAGATAGCCCCAGAATAGTTTCATGTTTCTTGACGTATAAACTGGAGGTGGATAATGCATGATAAGGTATACATATATGTAGATGGAGTGACAATATATTCCCATTTCCTTGAGATGGTATGTGCATTTGTATTGCCACCTTGTTCAATCTGGAATTTGTTCAAGCTTTTTCGTTTAAATTTGTGTTAATAATTTCATTTAAATTATCTGGGCTGAGTTTGAAAGAAATTCTTCCTGTTTGTACTTCTATTTTTTTGCCAGGGTAATACATGTCCAATAAATAGAATTTCTCCTTAATATGTGATTAAATCTGTAAGATGACCAGTGATAACCTCTCTTTTCCTGACACTATCCAGATCCAGTGCCGGATACTGGACAAAACTAGATGTGCTCTGATACCTGACAGCTAACTTCTACCTATCATGGTGGTGATACCAGTCAATTGTGTCATAGCTTGTACTCTGGCTTGTGAGGCACAAAGCTGCCAGGCCACCAGGCAGTGGGTCATAAGAAACATGAATAATTTGGGATTAGATGTACATAAAATACATGCAGAAAATAGCAGCTGAGCAGTCTTTTATATTTAATGTAGCAGCTGAGCATATTTAATGTAGTCTGAGCAGTCTGCTACTGTGGTTGTGTCATTTATTGTCAAATACATTTATTTTATTATTTTGTCATGTTTTTCCATTTAGCAATGAGCCCTTTTGGAAATAATGAGCTCTAAAAAGCAAAAGTAAATATTCAATAAGAATTTAAATACTGCATTTCTGTTATTAAGAAATGTGTTGGATGTGTTGAAAAACAATTAATTTGCACAAAATCTGTTTTGACATTTACCGTCCATCATGAAACCATATTGATATTACCAGGTACATGAAAAAACAGATGACAGAAATCTGATAAAGCATCAGAAACTACTTCAAAAGTTAGTATTTATTTTAATAAAACTGCTCTTGAAAGTGAAAATTTACCACCTGCAGTAGCAGAAGGTGTATTTGCATATCATCTTGGGTACATGACTTTTCATTTAGCTCAAATAATTGCTGTTTTTATTTAATTTTGCTCATTTCAATTATGAATTTCTTTTTGAAGATAGGAAATGTAAAAAGTAGCTATTGATATGTTTGCTCCAATTAACAGAAAGAGCATTTTTCACACAGATAATTTATCCTAGTTTCATGTCAGTGCTATGTAATGCTTCAAGTAGAAAATAATTTAGGTTAATTGAAATAATGGTTTGCCTTTTTAAAAGTTAAAATACTCTATTTAAAGTAAATTATTTAGTTTGTTCTGTCCAAAATGTCTGAAGTTATCTTGAATGAGATTTTAAATTTAGAAGTTCAAGGTTGAATATTAAATGATTTGTTTTATGGTGATAATACAAATATCAATTTTGATAGAGCTCAGTGTTTTATTAAAAACAGAGCTCTCAGAGAATTAAGAAATTCACACTTTTGGATGAATATAGTTGGATTTGATTATAGTGCACACATAATTAGTAATTGTGTCCAAATAAGCTATGATAGTCTACCAATTGAGGTATAAACAGTAGTTTTCAAAATTTCCTGGTGTTGCTATGCAGAGAGTAATTGAGCTATACAATTTTGGTAATCAAACTGATGTTGAATATTAAAAATAATTTTCAGAGACAGTGATGTCAGCAAGATGGTAGAGCATCACTCCCCTACATAAACACCACACATACAGATCATGGGATCTGGGTTCCCAGTAAGCACCCAAGAGATAGTAACACAACCAAGAAATATGGGGAGTTGTTGCCCAATGGGAGATCCTTGACTAATGAAAGACAGTAACTGGAAGATGCCACCAGATTCCTTCCCTTTTCCTCCTCCAGAAAGTCTCTTCTGAAGCACAGGGGTTCCATGAAGCCTGTTTGGGAATTCTGTGTGTCAGTGTACTTGATTTTGTTTGATTATGAATTCAATTGGTAATACTGTTTTGCTTTCTCTCTATCTTAGCCAAGATTATGTGGAAAATACAACTTGAGGCAATACTGATGTGCTTTATTGAGGATGTAACCTCCAGTCAACAAGTGAGAGAAAAAGGGAAGTATAGCTTAAAAAAAAAAAAAAAAGGAAAAAACAAACCAAAGTGGTACATTACCTTATTAGCCATACCCTCACAGCAAACATGGCATCTTAGTCATACAGGATGAATCATATGGATTAGAGGAGCCACAAAGAACCATTGTGCTTTGGAATGGCATTAAGGGAAAAAAGGGAGGGATTTGGTTGTCGGATTCTTTGAATCTCCTGTTTCTCATTGGTCAATGTTTGCCCAAGGACAGCGTTATTCAGTGTCTCCTAATAGCACCTGAGAAAACCAGGGTCTTCCTAAATCCAGTATGATTAAATCTTGACACTAGACACACTGGCTTGACCACAGAAAAGACAGAGTCCATGCCAATGCCTGGCACTCATTTCAAGGGAGAATATGACAGAGAAGTGTTAGGAGATATAATAATAGGCACTAGTGGCCATATCTCTGCATTAAGAAAATGGCCAAGGGGACAAGTGGGGCCATATACTTGGTCATATCTACTCTTCTTTCCCACCTCACTTCCCTTTTGTCCTCATTCTCAATGTCCTGAAATTAGAACTCCAAAGATGCATTAGCACATAAGCTTTGCTGAACCTCTGTTTTATAGGCAACCTGGGAAAAATATACAGTCATAAAAGTCATCTTTGCTAGACAGGAATGACAAGAAAGAGCAAGCCACTGGCAGAGTCAGAAAAGATTCCTCCAGACGGATATAAATGATCTCCCAATACTCTTACACACCATATATGTACTTCCTTTATTTCAGTAGATTTGTTAAACCCCTGCCCTGCTTTAGAAGTAAACTCATAATTGACTTTTGTAATTTAGTTTTTATTTTATTCTTCAAGATCTCCCTACATTAACAGCTAATCACTCAACAAAGAACATTGGACTGACCATGGATATTATAGATGATTAAAAACGAAAGAGTGAGAATAAATACACTGATGAGGAACAGGCTCAAAATGAAGTCAATTCTTGGATATAGGCATGGTCTAGATATTGTAGTTTTGGGAATGAAAGTCCAACAGCCTGTTTCTAATTTGGTCCATACACTAAGGAACTTAATACATCTTGGGCATGGAACACAACATTCTCAGCATGGCGGCCAAGATTATGTGGCTCTCAGATCTCCAAGTGCAGGAAGCCTGGTTGACCAATGGCCACTGTTTCCATGTCCTGAAATCCATCAGCATGTTCTTACTGAGGCTATGCTTCCAGGTTGATCCTAGCTAATCACTGAGTGTGGAAGGGATGTGAGGGCAGCCATATTTCCGAGAACTGCATGGCTGCTTTGACGGGGAGCTTTGGCTCAAGATCTCCCTATGGGCTTTACAAAAACTGCTGAAAACTGCACAGTCTAAGACTTTTTTAATTCAGTATTCTGTCCTTCTATCTCTCTTCCACAGGGCTGAGACCCACATCGTGGTTTGGTGGCTGTCCTAGTCTCTCCTTATTTTCTTATTTTCTTCATAGGTGTTTTCTTTTCTTACATGTGTAATTCCATCTTATGTCTACTTCTTAGAGGACCTGAATAACATATCCAGGCTTGACCATCATCATCTGTAAAATATGAATTATAATTGTAGTGGCCAAATTCTCAAGGATTGGCATGTTAACTTTCAGCACTACATAATGGGCATTTATTTTGAGGAAGTTTTTCATTTCAGACAAGAAAAGAAAAGTAACCAAACAATTTTATGTTCAAACTCTACACAAATTCCATGGCTTTGTGAATAGATTGATAAAAGAAAATACAATTAGACTGTTGAAAGGTGGAAAAAATTATCTTAAATTTTGGTTCCTAAACCATCCTAGGAAGGAAGCACCATCGTCTACAAATGAGCACTCATGGACAAATCACTCAGAACATTGTCTGGCACAAAATAAACACTTAATAAATATTAATTATTATTATTTTACGTCACTTGTTACCATTTATCTAGGCTGATATTTAAATGGTAAAATTTAGCGAGCAAGCCAGGGACAATATCTAAACAAATCAACATGACTACAATTCAAAAAAAAATCATATTTATGGTCACAGAAATTTGATATAATGTTCACATCACAAAATATTATTCTTCTTTTGATTTTCCTCATCATTTAAAAAAGTTAGCAAATGCAGGTCAATAAAAGATACTGCTAAATTGTAGTACATTATAATTAGATTAGAACTCAGGGATGGGTGGAAATAAAAGAGATAACAAATATGGGGTGGCGGAGAGAGAGTAGAGGGGGAAAAAAGAGGAAGAGGGAGAGAGAGTACGCACTTTGTTATTTGGCTTTCCACCTTTTGGAATAGTGATCCTAGCTAATTAAATCTAAAGGTAAGATAAGATAAATAACTCTAGCTGACACTCTGGATATATAGACACAAAGAGAGAATTGATCCCTTAATTCTGTTACTAACTTGAGTTAGTCTATATTAGGAGTCAGCAAACTACAGATCATGGACCAAATCTAGTGTGCCACCTATTTTTTGTATGTCCTGCAAACTAAGATTGTTTTTACATTTTCAAATTGTTAAATAATATCTCGTGACATGTGAAACTTAAAAGAAATTCAGATTTCCATGATCATGCATAAAGATTTATTGGAACACTGCCACACCAATTTGTTGACATGTTGCTTTTGGCTGCTTTCATGCTATAAGGCACAGTTAAGCAATTGCAACAGGAAGTGTATGGCCCACAGACCCTAAAATGTTTACAATCTGGCCCTTTACAGAAGGTGTTTGGCATCTCCTGATCTATATTCATACTCTTCAATATTACATGTTGAGGGATCCAAAGTCTGGTTTATAATTTTCACAAACTTTAGCTACATGCGGCCCATTTCTAGTGTTCAAGGAGAGACTTTTATGGTAAGTGCTGATGCTCCTTTCTGAGACGAGATACGAATAAAGTTGTTTCACAGTTAGCTGTTCTAGGAATATGCAGTCTCCTGACTGCCACGTGCGCCAAATTAATAAAAAGCCAAAAAGATTACACTGTATGTCTTGCTTTGTTTCTGGAGTATCTTGATAATTATCAAATAGTTTCATTAAGCACGACTGTCTCCAATCATACACTTCCAGTTTATTTTTAATTACATTTTTGCCATTCTCTAAATAGTTCCATGGATTCACTGCCTTATCTTATTACGTAGAATATCATGCTGAGCTGTGCCTGGACACTAACACATCATGGAAAAGCAGGGTAGGACAACCAGAATTAAAAAAAAAAAAATCTAACAACAAATTTTTATAAGGAATTGTGGGGTCGTCATTCAACCCACTGCTATAGCTTGAATTAGTCTTTCTATTGTCTTATTTTTCTCTAAGAATTTGTTTTTACTGATTTCAGCATCCAATTATTTTCTCTTTCTTTTCCTTTCATTGATCTCTTTTGTTTCTTCTTTGGGTAAGTTCCCTGCTTGTTCTTTCAAATAAAAATAAATAAATAATTGAAGAAAAAGGACAGAATTTTTTTTTTTATTTCAGCATATTATGGGGGTACAGATGTTTAGATTACATGTGTTGCCCTTGCTCCCTCCTCCCCCACTAAGTCCGAGTTTCAAATATGTCCATCCTTCGGGTGGTGCGCATTGCACTCTTTGTGTATGCATATGCCCGTCCCCTCCTGCCTCCTCCCCTCTCCCCCCTCCCCCCACCCAACATCCAATAGATGTTATTCTTTATATGTTCACTTATGTGTTGATCAGTTAATACCAATTTGATGGTGAGTACATGTGGTGCTTGTCTTTCCATTCTTGGGATACCTCACTTAGTAGAATGCGTTCCAGCTCTATCCAGAAGTATACAAGAAGTGCAGAATTTTTAACTGATATGTCTTATGCTTAAACTCAGTAAGGTGAAAGAAAGGAAGCTTGGAATGATCCAATTTGCTATAGCAATAATTGAAATGAGTACCTTACCCTCATGATTATTTGAACTTGAATGTAAGTGTCTATAT